>JAJPUD010010494.1:1050-61014 GCA_023553655.1 Myrmecobius fasciatus
GAACTGTTTTTTTTTTTTTTCTAGCTGCTTGCAATATCTTTTCCTTGCTGCAATAGTCCTGAAATTTGGCCATGATATTCCTTAGGTTTTTAACTTTGGGGTCTCTTTCAGGAGGTCATCTATGAATTCTTTCAATGCCAATGTTGCCTTCTGATTCTAAAACATCAGGACAATTCCCTTTCATGATTTCCAGGAAGATAGCATCAAGGTTCTTTTTTTCATCGTGGTTTCAGGGAGTCCAATAATCCTTAGATTGTCTCTCCTTCATCTGTTTCCCAAGTCAGTTGTTTTTCCTAGGAGATATTTCATATTTTCTTCTTTTTTTCATTTTTTTGTTTGACTGATTCTTAAAGTCTAATTGAGTCATTCATTTCTATTTCTTCAATTTTAATTTTTAAGGTATTATTTCCTTCAGTTATCTTTTTTAGCTCCTTTTGTTACTGGTCAATTGAATTTTTGGCTCATTGCATTCTTTTTCCATTTTGCCAATTTTATTTTTCAGTGAATTGTTGTCTTTTTCCAATTCACTAATTTTGTTTTTCAGTGAATTGTTATCTTTTTCCAATTAACTATTTTTATTTTCCAGTGAATTGGTGACTTTTTCCAATTCACTAATTTTGTTTTTCAGTGAATTGTTGTCTTTTTCCAATTCATTATTTTTTTCCAGTGAGTTGGTGACTTTTTCCAATTCACCAATTTGGTTTTTCTGTGAATTGTTGTCTTTTTCCAATTCACCAGACTTGTTTTCCATTTTTTTCACATCTCTGTTACAGGGCGATATTTTCTTCTTGCACTGATCTCAATTTATTTCCCCATTCTTCTTCTAACTCTCTTTTGAGATTTTTTATACTATCTTCCAGGAAAGCCTTCTGAAAAGGTGACCAGCTTATGTCTGCCTTTGTGACTTCCTCTGGGATTGTTTTTAGAACCTCAGGATCTGGGGTCTGCCCTACTTTCTCTCCATAAAAGCTGTCAATGGTGAGAGCTCTCTTCTGTTTCTTGCTCATTATTTTGAGCTGAGGTATCAGTCACCAGCAGGGAATACTGCCACTGTTTCAATTTGCCCTGGGGTAGTTTGTAGAGTTAACTTCCGGTCTGGGGCTGCTAGGCTAGATCCACACTAAGACCATGCTTTCAGCTGCTCTCAATCCACCCTTTACCACAGGCAGATCTGCCAAAGCACCTGCCCACAAGCAGAGCAAAATGGCCCAAGCATCTCCCAGGAACTTCCTGGCAGCCTAAAATCCTCTGCTCTGTCCCAGCCTCGGACTTGCAGCCCGGCTGTGCGCTGGTGTCTGAGCGCTGGGAGTTGCTCGATCCCCTTGCCGGTCTAAAACTGACCTTCTCTGGAGTTCTTTCAAAATAGATTTTTGATAGAAGTGCATTGTAATCCAAGTGTTTGGTGGAGCCCTCATTCCAGAACCAGTTCAGAGGCTCAATTTGTCTGGGTCTGAGCGAACGTCTCAGGAGCTCACAGAGCATGCTGTCTGCAGTTCGCCATCTTGGTTCTGCCCCCTCCAGCCACTCTCCAATTGATGGGCATCCACTCAGTTTCTAGTTTCTAGCCACTACAAAAAAGGCTGCCACAAACATTCTTGCACATGTGTGTCCCTTTCCTTCCTTTAAGATCTCTTTGGCATATAAGCCCAATAGAAACACTGCTGGGTCAAAGGGTATGCACAGTTTGACAACTTTTTGAGCATAGTTCCAAATTGCTTTCCAGAATGGTTTGGTCTGTTTACAATTCCACCAACAATGTATCAGTGTCATAGTTTTCCCACATCCCCTCCAACATTCCTCATTATCTTTTCCTGTCATTTTAGCCAATCTGACAGGTGTGTAGTGGTACCTAAGGGTTGTCTTAATTTGCCTTTCTCTGATCAATAGTGATTTGGAGCACCTCTTCATATGACTAGATATGGTTTTAATTTCATCATCTGAAAATTGTCTGTTCATATTTTTTTGACCATTTATCTATTGGAGAATGGCATGAATTCTTATAAATATGGGACAATTCTATATATATTTTAGAAATGAGGCATTAGTTATGTTTGTACAAAAACTTTTTAACTTAATATTGTCAAAATTATCCATCTGGTGTTCAATTAAAATTTCCAATTCTTCTTTGGACATAAATTTATTCCATCTCCACAGGTCTGAGAGGTAAACTATATACTATGTTCCTCTAATTTACTTATAATATCACTCTTTATATCCAAATCATGAATCCATTTAGATTTTATCTTGGTATGTGGTGTTAAGTGTGGATCAGGTAAATGTATTTTAAGATCATGATGCAATAAAAATCACATGCAATATAAGACCAGGAGAAAATAGACCAAAAGGCCATTGGAAACTAAATAATTTCATCCTAAAAAATGAATGGGTGAAGCAGCAAATTATAGACACAACTAATTTCATCCAAGAGAATGACAATAATGAGACAACATACCAAAATTTGTGAGATACAGCCGAAGAAGATATAAGGAGAAATTTTATATATCTAGATGCTTACTTGCATAAAATAGAAAAAGAAAAAGTCAATGAATTGTTTTTGCAACTAAAAATGCTAGAAAAAGAACAAACTTAAAACTCCCAATCAAATACCAAATTTGAAATCCTAAAAATAAAAAGAGATATTAATAAAATTGAAAGTTAAAAAAATACTATTGAATTAATAAATAATAAAAGTTGCTTTTATAAAAAAACACAACAAATTATATAAACCTATAGTAAATTTGATTGGAAAAAGGAAAGAGGACAATCAAATTGTTAGTCTCAAAAATGAAAAGGAAGTAATTTCCCCCAATGAAGAGTAAATTAGAGCAAAAATCAGGAGTTACTTTGCCCAACTTTATGCCAATAATTTTGATAATCTAAGTGAAATGGAGGAATACCTACAAAAATATAGATTGCCCAGATTAATATTAGAGGAAATAAATTATGTAAATAGTCCCATCTTAGAAAAAAGAAATGGAACAAGCTGTTAACCAACTCACTAAGAAAAAATCCCCAGGATCAGATGGATTTGTATTTGAATTCTACCAAACATTTAAAGAAAAACTTGCTCCAATATTATATAAACTATTTGAAAGAATAAGGAACAAAGGACTCCTACCAAATTCCTTTTGTAACAAAGAGATGGTAATTCCTAATTAGATCAGGGGTGAAACAAGGTTGCCCACTATCACCATTACTATTCAATATTGTATTAGAAATGCTAGCTTTGGCAATAAGACAAGACAAAGAGATTAAAGGAAGTAGAGTAGATCATGAGGAAATCAAATTATCGCTCTTTGAAGATGATATAATAGTATACTTTAAGAACCCTAGAGAATCAACTAAAAACTTTCAGAAATAATCCACAACTTTGGCAAAGTTGCAGCATACAAAATAAATCCATATAAATCATCAGCATTTTTATACATCACTGATAAAATCCAACAGCAAGAGATACATAGAGAAATTCCATTTAAAATAACTGTCAATAATATAAAATATTTGGGAATCTATCTGCCAAGGGAAAGTCAGGAACTATATGAACAAACCTACAAAACATTTTTCACACAAATAAAGTAAGATCTAAACAATTGGAAAAATATGAAGTGCTCTTGGATAAGTTGAGAGAATATAATAAAGATGACAATGCTACATAAATTAGTCTTTTTATTTCGTGCTATACCAATCAAATTCTCAAGAAATTATTTTACTGACCTAGAAAAAATAACAACAAAATTCATCTGGAAGAACAAAAGTTCAAGAATTTCAAAGGAATTAATGAAAAATAAAAGGCAAATGAAGATAGCTGTACCAGATCTAAAACTATATTATCAATCAGTTGTCATCAAAATCATTTGGTAGTAGCTAAGAAACAGAGTAGTTGATCAGTGGAATAGGTTATGTTCACAGTATAAAATAGTCAATGACTATAGCAATCTAGTGTTTGACAAACCCAAAAACCCAGCATTTGGCATAAGAACTCATTATTTGACAAAAAACTGCTGGGAAAATTGGAAACTAGTATGGCAGAAAATAAGCATTGACCTACACCTAACACGATATACTCAGATAAGGTTGAAATGGGTTCATAATCTAGACATATTATTAAAAAATTAGAAAAACAGGATAGTTTACCTCTCAGATCTGTGGAGAAGGAAGGAATTTGTGTCCAAAGTAGAACAGGAACTCTTCTTAATTGAACACCAGATAGATAATTTTGATTATATTAATTTAAAAAGTTTTTGTACAAACAAAACTAATACAGACAAGATTAGAAGGAAAGCAATAAAAAGGGAAAACATTTTTACATTGAAAGGTTCTGATAAAGGCCTTATTTGTAAAATGCATAGAGAATTAACTGAAATTTATAAGAATTCAAGCCATTCTCCAGTTGATTAATGGTCAAAATATATGAACAATTTTCAGATGAAGAAATTGAAACTCTTACTAGTTATATGAAAAGGTGCTCCAAATCACTATTGATCAAAGAAATGCAAATTAAGACAAATCTGAGATACCACTACACAACTCTCAAATTGGCTAAGATGACAGCAAAAGAAAAGGATTATTGTTGGAGGGTATGTGGGAAAACTGGGTCACTGATACATTGGGAATTGTGAACATCTCCAACCATTCTGAAGAGCAATTTGGAACTATGCTCAAAAAGTTATCAAACTGTGCATACCCTTTGACCCAGCGGTTTTTCTATTGGGTTTATATCCCAAAGAGATCTTAAAGGAAGGAAAGGGACCCACATGTGCAAAAATTTTGGGCAGCCCTTTTTGTAGTGACAAGAAACTGGAAACTGAATGGATGCCCATCAATTGGAGAATGGCTGAATAAATTATGGTATATTAATGTCATGGAATATTATTGTTCTGTTAGAAATGATCAGCAGGATGATTTCAGAGAGTCCTGGACAGACTTGTATGAGCTGATGCTAAGTGAAATAAGCAGAACCAGGAAATCATTATATACTGCAACAACAAGACTCTATGATGATCAATTCTGATGGACATATCTTTCCTCAACAGTGAGATAATTCAAACCAGTTCCAAATGTTCAGTGATAAAGAAAGCCATATACATCTAGAGAGAGGCCTGTGGAAACTGTGTGGACCACAATATAGCATTTTAATGCTTTCTGTTTTTTTTCCTTTATCTTTCTACATGTGATTTTTCTTGTGCTGCTAGATAACTGGATAGATACGTATACATATATTGAATTTATCACATATTTTAACATATTTAACATGCATTAGACTACCTACCATCTAGGGGAGGAGGTGGGGGAAAAGAAGGAAAAATCTGAAACAAAGTTTTGCAAAGGTCAATGTTGAAAAATTACAAGTATGTTCTGTAAATAAACAGCTTTAATAAAAACATTATCATTCATGTCTTTTTGTTGTTATTATTGCTTATTTTGTTATGTCTTAGTTTGAAAGATGGTCTTATGTACTAAGGGCATGATTCAAATACTTGTTAAGACTCATATTTGATGTGTCATTTTGACCAAGTCACTTAAGCTATCACGACCACATTCAACTATTTAAGATTAAAAATAGTGTGAGAATTGCTTGATCTGTATCAATTGAAAAGCCCATTTTGGGGTTTTCTTAGCAAAGATACTGGCATTGTTTCCCATTTCCTTCTTACTGTCAGTTCATAGATGGCAAACAGAGTTGAGTGAATAGCCTAGGGTTATATCACTAGTATTTAAAGCTGGATTTGAATTTATGGAGATGTCTTCCTGATTCCAAACTCTGTGTTGTACACACTGCACAACTTATCTCACACTAGGAGAAGGTCATAGATGAAATATTTAACTTATAGAATAGCAAATAGAGTGCAAAGTATAATGCCATTAAAAATGAGAAAAAAAAAACTTTAGATATATTACAGCCAGATTATGGAGAGTCTTAAAATATATATGTAATAGAAAATAAAGAATTTTGAGTTTTGATGGTGAGGTAAGGATATACAATCAGACATGTGCCTAAAGATGATTATGTGGGGCAAGTGTTTGGAATTTGGAGTAGGAAGAAATTAGGAACTAATTAGAAAACTTTTTACAATAGACTGGGTGAGAGGTGATTAAGGTCTGAACTAGAGTGTTGTCATTGTGAGTGGATTGAAGAGTTAGGATAGTAGATGTTATGAAGGCAGAAATAAGTCAGCCTCTGGGCAATGATTTCCTTAGATGCAAAATTAGAGGAATTGACTGATTTGTCTAAATCTCCTTCTAACTCTCAATTATTTTCTACTTCTATTTATTTTCTTTTCTTTTGCATTCCATTCTATTCTATAGTATTGATTTCAGTATTTACTGGTTATAAAAAGTAATCACATGGGGATTTTCTAGTAAACCTATTTTTACCTGTCTTTGATAAACCAGATCAACAACAAAAAGATCCACTTCAAGTAGCTATTGGCTTATTCTTGAAGAGATAAAGAAAAAGGAGTTTTTTCTCTACTTTCAATGGGACATATAGCCTCCTTTCTCAAAATACAAAGAGAACCATGCAGTACTAATGTACTGTATGTTCATTTCCAGGTTACAGTAACGTGAAAAACAGATGCAATAGGTATCCTTTGAAGTATTATATTGAATAAAAGTTGATAAATCTGCATTTATATTATTGTAATGGCACTTTATTTCACAAATTCATTTATTAAACTTACCTACCTACTGTGTCCATTCCTAATCAAGTATTTAGTTAATTATGATGCAATATTGGAAGTAAATGTAGAGGGGAAAAAAAGAAAACAAACAATGTTATAAAATGACTATTCATTCCCTGGCAGTATCAAATTCTTGGTCTCAACTATCTTATCTTTTATGTGTATCTCTTATGTTGTTCCCATAAAATTTCAATAGCCTGTGGCAGCTAGGTGGCTCAGTGATTAGAGCACCAGCCCTGAAGTCTGGAGGACTTGAGTTCAAATCTGATCTCAGACATTTAATACTTCCTAACTGTGTGACCTTGAGCAAGTCACTTAACCAGAATTGCTTCAAGGAAAAAAAAATTCAATGAAGGGAAGCTCAGTAGTCTAGAGGATAGAGCTCTGTGCTTGGAACCTAAAAATTGTCTTTATGAGTTCAAATCTGTATGACCTCGTGCAAGACACTTACTGTCTGCCTCAATTTTCTCATCTGTAAAATGAGCTGGAGAAGGAAATGACAAACCACTCCAGTATCTTTGCTAAGAAAACCCCAAATAGGGTCCTAAAGACATGACTGAACAAAAACAGGTGTACAATAGAACTCCCTCTAAAATCTCTTTAACTTTTACCATTTGAGTATGTTAAAAGGCTTCCTATTGATTCAAAACTCAGCTTAGTATTACTTTCTTCATGAGGTTTTTCTCACCAAGAACTGGTCACTTAATTTTCCAAGTGTTTTCTTATTTGTATCATAGCCATTTGTGTTCAATTGTGTAGAAATATAGTCTATTTATATACAACACCTATTGGACTATAAAATTCTTGGGAGCAAGATTACGTCCTACCTCTGGCACAAGTTCAGTGAATAATAAATACTGGTTGATTAAATGATCTATTATTAATCTTCGTAGCCTCAATTTAGTCCTGTTCCTTGTACCTTATTATAGTGATCATTGTTTGGGTTTTATAAATAACTTGGGAAATTACGTTCGTTTAGCTAAGCATATGAAGAATACTACATTTCAACAAATTAAAAATCTTTGTGATATATGTTTTAGAGTTATATAAAAATTGGAGCTATTGACAGGGTTGAATGGTTTCAACTTTGAATTTCCAGTCTAAACACAAAATTCAGAACTCTCTGCTTAAGAAAACTTGTCTTCTAAACTTTTCATATGATCTAGTGTTGTATCATTCTTAAAAGAAAAGATTAAATATTTGGTACAATGCTTGAAACTTGTCTTGGGTTTGAAATACACTATATACTTTGGCTATTTCAATGGGATCATAAAGAAAAACAAACAAACAAAAAACCTTCTTATATATCACCTTATATGCAATTTGCTCACCCATCAGTTAATAGATTAATATGTGCATGCATTTTTTAATTTGGAAAAAAGAGCTTTCTAGACAGAATATTTTAAATGCTTGGTAATGTTATACAATTATTTGTCAATAATTTTTTGTCTCTATCTGGTACTATATTGTTCATCTCTACAATTATTTTCATAAATCTGATTTTAATATCTGTTGTATCTTTATGACACAGTGTGTGTTTGACACTATAGTATCATAAATATCATATGCCATCAAATACAACTCCTTCATTATACAGATGAGGAAAATAAATTAAATGATTTTGCCAGGAGCAGATAACTAATGAGTAGCTGATAGGCTTTGAATTCAAATCTTCTAAATTGGAAGCCCAGAACTCTTTCCACCATGCCATCTACTTGATATCAAATTAAAAAATTGGAACTAAATATGCAAATTTCAGTAGCCTTTAAATTATCAATGTAATGTGACAGTTTTACCAGAGTTTTTATTCCAATCTGTGCTAATCAGAAAGATGTATTTTAATTCATTTTAAATCAATAAATACTAAACAAGTATCTGGAGGGCACCAAGATGAATAAAATTTCTGCTTTCAAAGTACCTAAGAAAAACTTTACAATGGAAAGTGTGTTAAATCTAGCATCAGATGAGCTAGGATATGTCCATAATCAGTGCCTAGTGATTAAGAATCCTAACCCTCATTCTTTTCCAATTTGAATAGATAAAATAGAATGCCATAGGAACAGCAGAGAGTTGGGCTGTGAAATACACACACACACAAACACATCTACATGTAGATAGACATGCATGTGTGTACATACACATGCATGTGAATATATGTATATGTATGTGTATATATACACACATACAAATGCATGCATAATTATTTATAGTTTTTCCCCCAAAGTCCAAGCTTCTTTCAATTTTTCTTATACTCTGTTAAGGTTACCAGTATATCATTTCAGTCTTTCAGGGTTTCTATCTCTTTGTTAAACTCTAATTTTTCACTCAACTGTAACTGATCTCAAAGATATCAAAGATCATCAAATTGCCAATTCTGATAGCTTTTTCCTAATCTTTGTTCTTTTTGAACTCTCTATAGCATTGGATGCTGCTGATCTCCCTTTTCCAGGATATTTACTTTTTGTTCTCTGGTTTCTGTGCCTGCACATCCACCCTTCCCTCCCACCCCCCCACACCCACATCCACCCCCACACACACACCCATACACACATACTAGGTAGCTACATGGATAAAAATATGTGTGTACACACACACACACACACATATATATATATATACATATGTTTTTATAAGCATATATAAATTCAAACATAGATATAAAATTCAGATTTTCAAACTTGTTCTAAACAATGTTTTTATGTTTACATATGAGAATTTTTCTTCATATGGTACAGATACATATATATTTTTCAGGCAAATAGGGAGCACACCTGACCTGAACCCATAGAAGTTCCTATATGTTTGCATTTTTTATTATTTTAAATGTTAAAGTCATTATATTAAAAAATTCTAAACTAAGAGATTCAATGGATTATAATCCATTTGTTAAAAATGTAATTTTAGGTGAGTTTATAAGAATAATTGATTGTTGTGAGGGAAGGTAGAATTTAGTGAACACAGCTTGTTTTGTTTTGTTTTCCTTTCCAAATTTATTTAGGTTTTTTTTAATTTTTTTTTCTAGCTATACATGTATATCAACTTTTTTTAAATACACATTTCTTTATGAATTATGTTGGGAAAAAAAAAACTCAGAACAAAAGGGAAAAACTAAGAAAGAGGAAGAAAAAGAACAGAAAAAAGATGTGAACATAGCATATGTGGATTTACATTCAATCTCCATAGTTCATTTGCTGGATGCAGAAGGCATTTTCTATACAAAGATTTTTTGGGATTACCTTAGATCAGTAAACCACTAAGAAGAACTAAGTCTTTTCATATTTGATCATTGCATAATCTTTCTGTTATTGTGGACAATGTATTATTGGTTCTGCTTGTTTCATTCAACATGAGGTCATGTAAATCTTTCCAGACTTTTCTAAAATCAGTTTGTTCATTATTTTTTATAAAACAATAATATTCCATTACCTCATACACCACAATTTATTCATCCATTCTCCAATTGATGGGCATCTACTCATTTTCAATTCTTTGCTATAACAAAAAGAACTGCTGCAAACATTTTTGCACATATGAGTCCTTTCCCATATTTTTTTGATTTCCTTGGAATACAGACTCAGTAGTTAGACTGCTGGGTCAAGGGTATGTACAGTTTTCTAGCCCTTTGGGCATAGTGCCAAGTTGTTCTCCAAAACAGTAGGATCATTTCACAACTCCACCAACACAGGACATGCTACCTTCAACAAAAATCTCCACATAATCAGTGGATTTTACCAAAGAAAGCACAGGCAATGATATATTTCCTGCATTAGATTGTCATTGATTTGAGTGTTTATCACTATTTTTAGAGATGACAACCATTAAAAACAAGTAAATTTAATGTAAATTGAATTTAGAAATACTTTCAGAATGTTGTTACACATAATATTGAACTGACATTTTCAAAATTAATGAAACATACTCAAGCAATATTTCTTACTCTAATATTATTTGCATAATATTTTAGTGAGAGAGAAAAAACTTTTGTACCACTAATAAAGTTTATTTTTAATAACATTTTATTTTTGCCTCATCCTTTCAAATTTCTATTTTGAGTAAATCTATGTTGTGTAAAACAATCAGTACAGTAATGAATGCTATAATTTATAAACAAATAATGACAAAGACATATGGGGGAAATGTTTGTTCTAGAATAGTATGAATGCTAACAAGGGGGATGCTTAAGCAATGAAGAGAAAAATGATTATTAAATCATTTTTTTAGATAGAACCTGGATAATACTCCTATATCAATGGGTTATTGGACTTCAGTTATAAAAGCAATAGAATCATTACAGCTATAAATACTGTAATGAGAAGGAATAAATGAAACAAGCATTTATTAAGTACCTACTATGCATTATGCACTCTTGATTGTTTAAAATCAATGACCCTTATCTTCATAGAGGGGTGGAGTTTCAAGACTCTTCAAATCTCTTCAATTTCTTCTTTCAGGAGCTTCTGGATTCCACCTTCAAGAGAAGATGGACAATGTCAACCCCACTTAAGATTCAGATTAATCTTCTTATCATTATTTATTAGTGGGGAAAGTCATTATAGAAATATTCTATGATGATTGTGATATGGCATTTTCTTGCAAGTAGAAACCACAATGTAATAAACCTATTGTTCACTCTTTTTGGGAGGCATACAAATTTCCTGAGTGAATTTGATCTGATTGAGTATTTTAGGACAGCTTCATTGAGCATGTTATCACGGCAGACCCTCCAGAAAAATCCAGAAACATAAGGATTCCAAATATTATAAGATTTCTTATGCCTGAATTGTAGTGGAAAGTCTTGAACTCATATTGAACTAATGCGTCATGTCAAACACAATATTCTGACTCTAACTTTGTGATAACATTTGGCCTCTTCAAAAATGAAAGATAAATAACAATGGGGAAAGCAGGGACCCAATCTTTTTAGCCAAGACTTTATTACCCACTAAATAGCAATTCTTCTATGAATATAAAGTCATTAACAAAGATTTCTATTTATACAAGAAATATATCAGAGAAAGTATACATAGGAGAATATATACAGAATGAAAGGACCCTCCCTCTGAGAACAATATATAATTCACTGAAAGAGAGAGAAAGGAAGAGAAGAAGAAGAAGAAGAAAAAGAAGAAGAAGGAGAGAGAGAGAGAGAGAGAGAGAGAGAGAGAGAGAGAGAGAGAGAGAGAGAGAGAGAGAGAGAGAGAGAGAGAGAGAGAGAGAGAGAGAGAGAGAGAGAGAGAGAGAGAGAGAGAGAGAGAGAGAGAGAGAGAGAGAGTCCTAGATCTCATTCAAGGATAACTTCCAAAGTGACTAATATAGCAAGCTCAGAATAATAACATAATAGAGAATTCCAGCTCTTTCTTGCCAGTTTCTTCCCAAAATCTTATTTTCCTTTAACAATAACTCACGGAAAATAAAGAGACTTGAAAAGTCTGTCTCTGATCTCTTTTTCTACCCTCAACAAATTCACCTCTTCCCTTAGGCATGTGTGGGGCATTCATATCCATCAATGAGTAGAGAGTCCCATAGCAGTGGACTCTAAAACTCAGGCTATACTTCCTCCTCTACCTACCCCCTAGAATATATAATATCAATTGTTTGGTTTTCTTTGAGGATATCACCATGATCAAGACCATGATTATGTCAATCATAGTCATTGTGAGGATGCTGATGACAATGACAATCATTATCACCATAGTTGTTTTCATCATGATCATCATCACCACCACAACTAATGCTTTTACAGATATTTTTAAGTGTTCAAAGAGTTTTACATATATTATCTGACTTAGTTGTAGTGAAAGAGACAGCAAGTTGGCAGTAGCAAGCTGTTTGGCCAAGGCAAAGCATTTTTCAGTTGACAGCCTCAAAATTCTTTGCCAGTGGCTACCCAAGAATAATTGAAATGAAGAATCTAAGAAATGCAGCAGGATGATTTCTCCTGTATAGACTCAATAGAATGCACAGATACTGACCTTATTTCCAGTGCACATAAAAGAAATCAGGCTCCCTGAATTGCAATGACTTTCTACTTTGCTAAGGGTTAAGTTTGGGATGCTATTTAAATGAAAGTATAAGAGAAATATATATGATATGAATTGCAATAAAGATATTTATGAGTTAATCTATTATTTCCCCATATATATTTGGTTAATATACTCTGACACCACAAAATGTGGAAAACTTCCAAGAGTATATATACAATTTTACTTGATCCCCTAGAGGATGAGAATGATCAGGCTGGCAGTGAGAATGACATTTATTAGCAACAGGAAAACTACTTTCTTTCTATAAAACTGTTTTTAGTAGTCCCCAAAACCTTGCTGCAGGCAAATGAAATTTGAAACAGCCCTTCACCAAATATGCTGTGCAATTGTAACTCCTATTTCTTCTCCTCATCTGTCCCTGGCAGTCGCCTGACTTTGGTGAAGATCGCCAGGGAATATGTGTGAGAGTTCACAGCATGATTAAAGAAGCATTGTTTCAATGCACTTCGCCTTTCTTTTTTTATCTTTTCTCCTCATACTACTTTGTTTATTAGTGCTGCCAGCTACGAAGATATCGCTCCATACTGCTCCTTTGTTAAAGTTTCTTCCTATTAAAATTAGTTTTCTATATCATATGTCCAAGCAATTAATTTCTTAATCAGATTAGGTAGGGAAGAATATTTCTAGTTGCTAGCCTCAAATACAAATTTAGAAGTGTCTATAAAAAGGCAGGTTGGCGAGGTAAGTTATATCTTTAACCTTTCAAACAGAATTTTAAGTTTTTAATTACACTCATTAGACACATTTTCCCACTCCACAAGAAAAGCATCATTTAAATAATAAATATTATTTTTAAATAAAATGACAAGCATAAATACTGACAATTTATAATTTTGGGAAAAACAATTTGGTTGAAACTTGAAAATGCCTAAATATTCCTCAAGTTTGAAGTCAACAATTCATGTTTCCTCTTGACAACATTCAATCTTTCTAGTACTCATTATTTGGATCATTTATATCGACAAATATTGTTATTGTTGTTATAACTGACATTTGAATACTAGGAATTTGGTTTAAAAGTAGGCTATTCATTTAGCTCCTATCATTCTAATTTCTTATGTCATAAGCAATAGGCTTGGTTAATTGGTTGATGCAATATGACTTTTTCTCCTGGAAACCTATGGAGTTAGTGTCAGCCAAACTTCCTATCATCAAAATAACTGTATGTGACACCACATTTTGTCTCATTAGCATGCAATACAACATCTGCTGTAATATGATAAAGAAAAACATCTTATACCATAAAGAGGCAGAGTTGATTAAAAAAAAAAACAGACAAAAAAACAAGGAATCCAACAGTGAACTAAAAACATTCTGTGCTTAATTGCAATGATGCTATCTAATGATTACTATATCCAGTTCCTTATAAGTCATGTATTTTGAATAGGAAATATAAAATATAGTATAAAAATGAAATTGGCCACCTTTCTTTACAGTTGTCTCATGAATTCAGAAATTCTGACTTTTTCATGAATTAGTTTAGTTTTTGCTTTTTCTACCTGGGGAACAAAGCCCTGGGAAAGAGCAATTACATAGAAATGACATTATTAAGCTTATAAGATTGGCTTAATTACTAAATGCTTTCACCTAACTAGACCATATTATGGAGGAAGGGAAGGGAAAAAGAGATCTGCTAAAAAGTAGAGTGCAATTAGATCTAGCAATATGAGGGGTTCCTCAGACTTGTCAGTGGTGGTCTTTTCTCCTTCTTTTCACTTAAGTACTAAGCAATTTGGCAGAGTAAATAAAAGAATGATTGTACAATCAAGTTGACTTGGATTAAAGTCTTACTTTGTACACATTCTAGATATGTCAAGTTAATGAGGAAGTCAGCTAATCTTGTCTGGGGACACCACTCTGTAAAACATCAAGTTACAGACAAATTGATGATCTGCATCTGCAGAATGAGTTTTCACACCAGTTTTATTGATCACCTCACATCACACCCTACCACTAAATCATAAACTGAATATAAAACTATATCAAAGATCCACTTTGATGTAATGGGATGGGGGGAAGTTTGTCGTCAAAAAATGTAGTTTTGATTCCTGAACCTCCTATACATATGTCACTTCTCTGAGACTTATAAAATAAGGATAATAATGCAGATATTACTTCTATCACAGAGTTAAAAGTAGGCTATTCATTTTGCCTCTGTTTTTCTAATTTCTAATATCATAAACAACAGTCTTGGTTAATCGGGTCATGCAACATGTCTTTTTCTCCTGGAAATCTATGGAGTTAAAGTCAGCCAAATTTCCTACCAGCAATCAAATGCGATTTGATTATGAGAATCAAATGGAATAATATTTTCTGAGTCTTTGTAGCCATGAAAAATTATATGAATGTAAACAAGTATTGTTATACAAGGGGAAAATCCAGTAACTTTTAAGGAATATATCTTTAAATATATCTCATTATTCACAGGTTGTTCTACCTTTTGCATTGTATTGCATTGCATTTACAGAATGGGAATATTATCATCTACAATGTAAGTAAACTAAAAAAAAATTTGTCCAAAAGTTATTACATTATATCAGTATCCTCATTAGCTGGGATACAGTAATAGGGACAGTAATATCACCTTCCACACAAAGTTGTTGTGAATATGAAATAAAGTAAGATACATAAAATATTTTGCAAACCTAAAGAGCACTATGCCCATTCTACATAGTAGTACAGATACCTAACATTTTGAATTGAATTGAATTGAATCACTTATACTTTAGTAGGAAAAAAATAATCTCTTTTATTGTTATTCCAGAATTAAGAATAGCTGATAACACCTTTAGGCCTTATCTCAAATGACAAAGCAGAAGAATAAATAAAGATTTGACCACTTTTTTCTTGTTTGTACAGTTAATAAAAGCAGGGTAGGACTAAACAAACAAGAGTATGCTGTATATTCTCTTTTCTTTCATATTGTATATATGATGCCAATTGAACAATAAAACTGTACACCCAGTGAAAGTGTTCCTTAAGGTTCTCAGGGTTAATTAGACTTGAACAAAAATGGATAATCCTTCTGCCATTATATAGATTTTCTAAGTAGCCTTAAAGACTACAAAAGTTGAGAGAATTGCCTATTGCTGCCATAGAATTCTAGTATGTCTCAAACTTTTCTTGAGCATTGAGAAGTCAGTTTTCAAACTCAACAAAAAATACGGAAGAAATTATTTTCTTTTAATTTATCATATCCATGAGACTGATATTTCAAATGTTACTTTTGGTTTACAATAACAAATTGAAAAAATATTTGAAGGGAAATTAATTAGCATTGTAAAATGTAGTTTTTTAGTATTTATAAAACTGTATGTTTAGTGTTGTGTTAGATCAATATGAACAATATTTTCTCAGTTTTTAAGCTACCCCCCCCATTATTAAGGTAGAAAACTTCTGGGAGATGTTTTACACATTTGAGGTACATACTTCTATTTAACAATGTATATTTCCACTGTTTTTAATAATATATATTTCTTGAGTATACTTAAATTTGGAGGGTGTTTTGGTCACAGTAGCTTCATGACTGAATATATTATTATTCCCATTTTAGAGAGGAAAAAATGGAGGCATATAGACACTGAAGGCATTCATATAACCCTAAACATCTTCTTTACAATGGTAAGTAGGATATATACCGGAAGAGATATGATTTTCTATATAATGACATACTTAGGCAGCAAAATGATGATTCAAAGATGGGTATTTAGTAAAGATTTTTCAATTATGAAACTCGATCCCTGTTTTTCTCCCACAGTTCCTCTCCTCCCATTATTGTATCATTAAGTAATGCTGCTTTCATCAATTTCAAGGATACAAAAAGATCTTTTAATCTAGATTACTATACTTAGATATATGATTTGGCCATAAAAATTCTATATAAAAAAATCAGGAGTCTACAGTCAGAGAAATGCAAACTCATGGGTTCATAGTATGATAAGGAGGTGATAGAGAATCCAATGGAATCTGCCCAATCACACACATCTTCAGTAGTGAAACATTTTAGGGAAAATATTTTTTTAAATGGTGGAGAGAAGATTATAATGCTGAGGAAATATTATAAGTTCATGTCATATGAAGACAAAGAAATTAGTAAGTGCATTTATTAAATACTATGAAAAACATGAGCACTTGTCACATTTAGCATTGTGGTTAAGTTCTAAGACTATAAATTCAGAAGAAAGAGAATCCCCATCCTTAAAGAATTTACATTCTAGTATTAGGATATAATACACAAATGGATGACCAGAGGAGATCATTTTGGTCTGGGAATTACAGGGATGGTAAAGAGTAAAATAAAGAAGATAGCAGACAAAACTTTTCAAAGAAAACAAAACAAAACAAAACATAAAACAGCGGCACAACTGATAATTGTCCAAAAAATAAGAATTTATAAGTAAATGGAGACTGGGAGCTCACCTAAAGTGCTACATCTGGCAGATTAGAAGATGGTCTGAGAGATGGTTTAGAAAGATTTTTAAATATAATCTGAGGTTAGGTATATATACATGTATACATACATACATATTATATATATATATGCATATATATATATATATATACATATAGTGGGTATACTATACTAAGTACCCTAGTTTACACTAGCAGTTCTTAATCAAGATGAGCAGATTAGCCTCAAAAGGGAATAAGGATATAGATTTTAGGAGATCCAGTATACACAAGTTTAGGTCTAGTGTTGAATGTGCTGCTGTGGAAGACACTGAGGCTATTTAGCTTGAACATGAGATATTTGAGAAGGGAAAGGACAAGAGAGCTATCTTTTAAGTATTGGTATAGGTATTATAAGCAAAAATCATTCAGTTGGATTGATTCTGAGATGAACTGTTTCAGTTCTTTAGCAGAACTAAGAGAAGTAAGTAAAAGGTTCTGAGAAGACAAAACTTCCTAAAAATCAAAATTATCCAAATATGGAAAAACTTAGAATTAGAACTAAAAGAAGCACATGCAAACACACACATACACACACACACACACACACACACAAACACACATACAAAACACTTAAGCCCAATTTCTTTCAAAAAGAAAAACAAAAAAGAAAATTACTATGTAACTATGTGTGTTGAAGGGATACTTGTTAAAGGGTGTGTTTGGAATAACCTTTAATGTCCCTTAAAACAATGAAATTCTATGATTCAGGTCCTAGTTCAACTGTCTTAGATAAAAATTAGCTCTGCATAAGTCTTAAGAACTCACATGTAATGTGATTATGTAATGTGCAATGTGTTATGCTTATGTATAGTATAAGGTAATTAGGTTGAACTAACTTCACTCATACAGAATCCTATGCACTAAATATTTAACATTGAAATTATAAGGATATTTTTCAGTAATACCAATTTGCATTTATTTAAAGTTGATTAAATTGTAAGAATAAGCATATGATATATTTCCAAAATAATGTAGACATAAACTATATAAATAAATGACATTTTATTAATGGTAAAAGTTATTCATTATTTAACAAAGACATTTATTGCTCAAAATCCTTATTTATCTTTATTTTGAGAACATTGCAGATTAACTGAGATATTGAGATATGCTATAACTTGGTATCATATTTATCAATAATTATCATAATTATAATCATCATGCTTACCATTTATTATTATCCAGGCAAGGTACTAAGCTCTGCCAATACAAATAAAGGCAAAGATATAGTCCCTGCTTTCAAGGAACTTGTAATTTAATGGAAGGAAGGCAGACAGAGCCCCAGAGAGACATAGGGAGAGAGAGAGACACTAAAAGAGAGAGAGAGAGCAAAAGAGAGAGGAGGTCAAGAGGGGAGAGAGAGGGAGCAGGAGGAGAGAGAGAGAGGAAGGGAGGTAGGGAAAATCAGGAAGGGAAAGGAAGGAAGGAAGGAAGGGAAGGAGAGGAGATAGACATTAACTACAATTTGCATATAAAAGAAATTCAGGATAATTAGAGTGATGATAAAGTAATCTCAGAGAGAAGGCATTTGTGAGAAGTGGAGGGAAAAACTGGGAAAGATTTAGTTTTTAATTTTAAAATGTTCAAATAAATTAGAGTGCTAAACTGGCAGATTTTTTCTTCTCAATGTAAACATTGCTATGGAGTTTCTACATTGAGAGTTCCCAATTTTGAAAATATTATAGTAATTTAGGCTACACACACACACACACACACACACATTTGTCCACTACAATATATGTGTGCCTGTGTTGCCCACAAATTTACACAGACAGACAGACACACACACACACACACACACACACACACATATATATATATATACACATGCATATATATATATGTATATGTATAAGCCTTAGAAATCTCTCTAAATCATAAGAGAACCTTTAAAGACAAAGACCAAAACAAATATGGTAGCTATACGGTGTAGTGAATAGAGTTCTGGCTACACAGTATGAAAGACCTGAGTTCAAATCTAGCTTCAAATATTTATTAACTATGTGACCTTGGAAAAGACATTTAATTTCTATTTGTCTCAGTTTCCCTAATTATTTCCCTAATAACATCACTTATCTCCCAGAGTTATTTTTGAATATAAAATGTTTATATTTTTTATAAATTGTTTATAAAGCACTTTGTAAAACTCAAAGCACTAAATAAATGTTTTGTAATTATTATTATTACTATTATCATTACTATTGTACTTATAATGTAGCAAGGAATGTAGTATAATGGCAAGAGTATTGGAACTAGAATTAAAATTCAAAGGAATTGAGTCCAAGTTCAAGTTCTTAATTAGCTGTCTGACAATATCACATCACTATACTTCTCTTAAGTAATTTCTTATTTTTATAAAGGCAAGAGTAATAATAGCTTAGGCTGCCTACATTGCAGAGTTCTAATGAGGAAAACAGACTATAGACAATAGAGTGCTAAGCAAAGGGAACTATTATTTTTAACATCATTATTAAAAGCCACAGAAACTCTGGTTTTTCTGTTCTTGAAAAGTACATCAAGTTCTGATTATGTCAGAGATCATTTAGTAAATATCATATCATCTTCAACAACTGGAGTAGAAGATGTCAAATTACAGATATTTTAAGTTGCATTTGTAAATTATATAGAGGCTTCAATCGCCTATGTTATGAACACTTTAGAGAAAAAAAACAAAACAAAAAAAAATAATAGCTGGTACATGCTAGATTTGAGAATATGTATATTTTTTTCTTGAATAAATAAGCAATTTAATTTCATTTGAAACTCATAACAAATTAAAGATTAATGTTAGATAGTAGATAAAGGATTACCACTCTTCATTTGATTACAAGATGTCTGCTATCAAGGGTGCCCTGTCCTAAGTACTGAGAAAGATAGAAAAGTAAATACAATTTTTGTAAAACTTACATGCAAATATAATACAAATTGGAGTGTGGTACATTCATAAAAAGAAAATTGTTATGTTTCTATTATAAATGCACAAAGTAAATTAAAATCATTTCAGATGAATTAGAGGAAGGTCAAACTAAATTAGTAAAATCTAAATTAGAGATTAGTTTTAAATAATCGCAGTATTTTTTTCAGTGCTACAGTAAGTAAAGCTGGAGAAACCAAATGTTGTCTACTACAAATATTTTCATAGCCTATTAGAGGGTATAAGCAGAATTTGTAATTTAGCACATGCACAAGGACTTTGAAAACATTTTTTTAATCCATTGAGTACCATTAATATTCCAATCAAGCATTAATATTCCAACAAGCATAAATCAAGAATCTACTACATATTAGGCCTATACTAAATTCTGGGGATTCAAAGTAAATAATGAAAGAAGTCCTATCCTCAAGGAACCTACAATTTAGAAAGAGAAAATATAATGTGTGTGTGTGTATGTGTGTGTGTGTGTGTGTGTGTGTGTGTGTAAATTAATCTTTGAGAGAAAGCCTTTGGAAGTTGGGAGCATCAAAGCATTATCCTAGATAGTGATACTTCAGCTGAGTCTTAAAGGAAATTAGGGAGTTCAAGAGGCTTAGTTGTAGAAGGAGAGCATTGCAGAAATGGAGAATAGCCAATACAAAGACCATAGGGACAGTAAATGATGAAATGTCATTTGTGAATAAGAATAAAAAAAGTTAATTTGGATGAATTGGGAAGAGTGTGGAGAAGAATAGGTTAGAAGACAAAAATGGTAAGAAAGGGCAAGTGAAATATTTTAAATGCCAAATTAAATGCCAAATTATATTTGTCTTAAAGGTTAAAAACAAAACAAAACAAAACAAAACAAAAAAAACAAACTTTCTTGTGTTTATAAACACAAGTAGAGAAAACCGGTTGTAGCAACTGTATTTTAGCACTATTTCTTTGGTTTCTCTGTATATGATAAGAGTGCAGCGGGAAAGAAGAGTTAAGGATGGAAATCAATAGTGACCCTTTTGCAATGGTCCAGAAAAGAGATGATAAGGGCCTAAACAACAGAGTTGCTATCTGAGAGAAGTGACATATATTAAACAGCTAGATGGTGCAATGGACACAGCACTGGCCCTAGAGTCAGAAGGATCTAAGTTCAATTAAGGCTTCAGACACTTAACATTTCCTAGGTGTGTTGGCCCAGGAAAGTTACTTAACCTCAGCTGTCAAAAACAAACAAACAGACAAACAAATGAAAAAAAAAAAAGTAGATTGTATGACTATTTGACCATACTGGGTACAAGTCTAATGAATCAGGGATGAGAATGAAGTTATGATTCTCTGACTGAAAAAAGAGTGATACTTTTCTGGTGATACAAAATATGTACTAGACCCTCATTTTTACCAGAGAACCTTGTTCTACCTCTCTAATAAGCTCACTATTCCACTAACCACAGCAGCTTTTCCAAACCTTTTCATCCTTTCTGAAGCCTTTCATGTTATCTCCCTACCCTCACTCTCTCAGCTGAGAATCTTGCCTCATGTTTTGTAGAAAAGAAAAAGAAATCACCCAGGTGTCTTCTACAACTATCTTCTCCTTTGTTCCAGACTCATATGATGAAATGGCTTTACTCCTTATCCCTCTACTTGTTCAAGTGATCCCATTTCATCTTATCTCTTCCAATAGATTGCTCCCTCTATCAATCCCATTCTTTCACTTGTTTTCTTTTTTTTTCTGTTCTCTACTAATTTTCTTTCCTATTGCCTAAAAAGCCATGTCTTTCCTATCTTGAAAAAATCCTCATGTTCCTTCCATCCCTGCTAACTATCATCCTATATCTCTTCTTCCCTTTGTAGTTAAAGACCTTGAAGAATGTCATCTTATTAGTGTCTCCATTCTCTATTTTCATTCTCTTCATTACCCCAAACATCTAGCTCCTGGTCTTATCATCCGGCTTAAACTCTTCTCTTTAAGGTAATTAATGGTCTCTCATTTGCCAAATCCATTGACCTTTCCCCAATCCTCTTTCTCCTTGACCTCTGCAGACTTTGACAATATTGATTACTTCCTCTTTTAGATATTCTCTTTTTTCAATTTTTCAGGAAGATACACTCCTGATTTTCCTCCTCTCTAACCACTCCTCTGTCTTTTTTCGGGATCATGCTCCAGTTCATTCCTTTAACCATAGGTGTCCCAGAGTTTTCTGTCCTGGACCCTTTTCTCTTCTTCTTCTATACTGCTTCATTTGGTGATCTTATCAGCTCTTGTGGATTTAATTATTATCTCTGTGTTGATGATTCTCAAATCTATCTATCCTGCCACAATCTTTCTACTGACTTCCTATCTTTCAACCCACATACCTTTCAGACATTTCAAACTAGATGTTCACTAGACATCCTAAAATCAATATGTCCAAACAGAACTTTTTAGCTTCCATTTAAACTTCCAACCACATCTTTCCTATTAACATAGATTACCAGATTGCCATTTTCCAAGTCCTTCGGTCTCACAACTTAAGAATAATATTGTATTCCTCATTATATTTAATTCCCTTCTCCCCTGACCATATCCAGACTATTGCTAAGAGTGCTAATTTTATTCTTACAATATCTCTTGAATAACCCCTTCCTTCTCTCTTATGCCAGACGCCATTCTAGTGCAGACCTTCATCAAATCATTCCTTTATTATGGCATAGAACTGCCAATGGTTCTTGTCCCCCACTTCAATCCTTCTAACATTCAGCTACTAAAGTGATCTTCCTAAAACACATATCTTACCATATCACCACATGACTCAAATAACTTCCTATTGCCTCCAGAGGCAAATCCAAAATTCTGTTTAGCTTTACCCAATCTGCATTCTTAGAGCCAGTGACATTGACTTCCCAGCAGTTCCATGAATAAAGCAAATCATCTCTCACCTCTGAGAATTCTCTCTGGCTATGCACATACCTGGAATGTTCTCCTTTTTCCCAATTGCTGACCTTCCTGGCTTCCTCTAAATCACAACAAAAATCCCATCTCCTACAGGAAACCTTCCTCAAACCTTCTTGATTCTAGTCCCTTTCCTTAGTTAGATATTTCTTATTTATTTTGATATTTGCAAGCATGTTAGATTGGGAAATCCTGGAGGACAGACACTGTCTTGGACTGTTTTTTTATATGCCCAGTACCTAGGGCTGTGTCAGGCATATAGTAGGCATTTAGTAGATGTTTGTTTTTTAATACTTTTAACAATAATAGAGAAGTTTGGTAGAGACATCAATTGAGAGGCAAAGGGAAGAAAATTAGTTCTGTTTTGTAAATACTAGGTACAAGATATCCATGGGATGTTCATAGAGAAATGTATAAAAAAAACAGTTAATGATGCTGAAGTAGAACTGAGGAGAAAGAGAGAAAGTCTGAATATTAAGATTTGTGAATCCTCTATATGTGGATGCTAACTGAACCCAAGGGAACTAATGAGATCATTGAGCAAGAAAGTATAGACACAAAAGAGAAAATGGCCCAAGGCAATGCCTTACTATATAACCAGTCTTAGAAAGCATAATAGCAATGATAATTAATAATAATATAACATATAAGAAAAACTCATAAAACCAAAGGGTAGAAAGGATTATAAAACATAAATCACTAATTTTAATTATAAAGAATTTAACGGTTTTGTTGTTGTTCAGAAATATATAAAATAAATCTTTAAAAAAGGAAACAACTGAGGGGGGAATTTATTCAACAAGCATTCTCTGATAGCAGTCTTATTTTCAAGAAATTTAATCACAATAATAATGATAATGTAAAGAGCTAATATTTATATAATACCCAATGTGTACTGTGTGTCAAGTGCTTTACAAATATTAACATTAATATAACATTATATTATGTTATACATTACCATAACATTAACAAATCTATCATCCTGTTAAAATTGAGAATTAGAGGTTAAGTGACTTGCCCAATGTGATACAGTAAGTCTCAAATGCTGGATTTTAAGTAAGATCTTCCTGATTCCAGGCCTATTCACTGCAAAACCTAGTTGCTTCTCTATAGGGAAGCAATTCAATGTTATAAGAATAAGATCCCTTCTCCAATTAATACAAAGGGTAAAGGTTATGAAAATTATTTTCAAAGAAATAAATATATACCTGTCAGATTTCCAAAGATAAAAAATAATGCACTCTTTTTGGACCTGTGAATGGATTAAAACATTCCAAAAAACAATTATTTAAGCTTATTATACAGTTCTTGCCCCATAATCCAGTTAAATTATGACTTGGCTTCTGTCTCCCCAAAGATTAAATAAATAGGAAATGATCTGGGTTTTTTGTAATTATTTATCTTTATTAAAGCTTTTTATTTATGTATGGATAATTTTTCAACATTGACCCTTATAAGCTTTCCGTTACAAATTTTCTCCCCTAGTTCCCACCCTTCCCCTACATGGCAGAAAGAATACTACATGTTAATTATGTTAAAAGACTTGACAAGTTGAATATGTGTATACATATTTTTACAGATATCTTGCTGTGCAAGAAAAGTTGGATCTACAAGAAAAAAAATCTGAGAAGGGAAACATAATGCAAACAAATATCAATAGAGAGCATGAAAATGTTATGTTGTGGTTGACATTTCATATCCCTCTCCCTGGGTGCATATCACTTTCTCACTGAACAATTGGAACTGGTTTGAAATATTTCATTGTAGCAAAGAGCCATGTCCGTCAGAGTTTATCATCATATAGTTTTGTTGTTGCCATGTATAATGATCTCCTGGTTCTGTTCATTTCGCTCAGCATCAGTTCATGCAAGTCTCTCCAGGCCTCTCTGAAATCATCCTGCTGGTCGTTTCTTACAGAACAATAATATTTCATAGCATTCATCTACCACAATTTATTCAGACACTCTCCCATTGATGGGCATCCATTCAGTTTCCAATTTCTAGCCACTACCAAAAGGGCTGCCACAAACATTCTTGCACATGTGGGTCCCTTTCTTACCTTTAAGATCTCTTTGGGATATAGGCCCAATAGAAACACTGCTGGGTCAAAGAGTATGCAGAGTTTGATAACTCTTTGAGCATAGTTCCAGATTGCTCTCCAGAATGGTTGGATCCATTCATAGTTCCACCAACAATGTATCAGTGTCCCAATTTTCTCATATCCCCTCCTACATTCATCATTATCTTTTCCTGTCATTTTAGCCAATCTGACAGGTGTGTAGTGGTACTGCAGAGTTGTCTTAATTTGCATTTCTCTGATCAATAGTGATTTGGAGCACCTTTTCATATGACTAAAAATAGTTTTAATTTCATCATCTGAAAATTGTCTGTTCATATCCTTTGACCATTTATTGATTGAAGAGTGGCTTGAATTCTTATAAATATGAGACAATTCTCTATATATTTTAGAAATGAGGCCTTTATCAGAACCCTTAAATGTAAAGATGATTTCCCAATTTATTGCTTTCCTCCTAATTTTGTCTGCATTAGTTTTGTTTGTAAAAAAACTTTTCAACTTAATATAGTCAAAATTATCTATCTGCAATAATCATATTTTTGTGAAGTCAAAAATTTGAAAACTAAAGGGACAGACATCATTTAAGAAATGTCTAAATAAGTTGTGGTACAAGAATGGCATAAGACACTATTATACTGTAAGAAATAAAGAAATTTTTGATTTCAGAGATCTAGAAAGGATGTACATGAAGTGATGCAGAATGAGGTAAGCAGAACTGGAAGGATAATTTATACCATAAAATTAATGGCATGAATTGAGGAATGAAAGGAGCAAAATAAGAACAATCTATACAATGACAAAATTTTAAAGGTGAACAAATTTGAAAGTTGTAAAATTTATGATTAATTCAAAGACTAGCATTGTTTCCATAAGACTAGAAATGAAATATAACTATCCACTTTCTCACAGACAAGTAAAAATATAATATGTAGAATGAAGCTTAATACAGCAAGTGAAGGTATTTATTTTGCTTGAATATATGTATATTTCTTATAAGAAATGTGTTTATTTTCTCTTTTTCTAACGTGGTGCAAAGCAAGAGAGACGTAACAGCTATCTGTTGCAAAAATTTAAAATAAAGACGTGGGCTAGGTATTACAAATGTGAAATTTTACATTCACTTTCAGGTGATGTCACTATATTATCACTTACACTTAATTGTTTTATTTTGTTACAAGACACTTCTGGAGTTGGGAGGTGGTGGTCTGTAAATATTTGTAATGTAAAAAAAAGGAACAGCCGCATTAATATTTTTGGGTTTTTTGGTTGAGGCAGTTGGGGTTAAGTGACTTCCCCAGAGTCACACATCTAGGAAGTGTTAAGGGTCTGAGACCAGATTTAAACTCAGGTCCTCCTGACTTCAGGCCTGGTACCCTATCCACTGTACCACTTAGCTGACCCATTAATAATTTAAAAAAATAATAATAAAAGAATGCCAAAAATGAAAATCCACACCTGAGGAGTGGTCAGATAAGTAAGAGGAAAATCAAAAGGAAAATATCCATCAGAAATTTGGATCAGCAATGTCAAACATTACAGATAAGTCAACAATGACAATTTCAAAGACACTATAAGATTTGGCAATTCATTTCTGGTAAATTTTGGGGAGAGTAGTTTTAGTTAGATCAGCAGCTTATTTTAGAACATTTAGATTGAGTGATAGGAGAAATAATGATTCCTGTAAGATCTGAAGTAAAACCCTATTGCTTATATTCAGTATTAGTTTAAGCCAGAGATATAACTAGAGTTTTTTGTTTGTTTTGTTAATGGAGTCAAACAATCTCTGCTGAGTCAAATTTTTGGATTGGTGAAAAGGGAAAAAAATGAAGATAGAATCTAATATATCAACCTCAGACTGTTGTTTCAGACAAGCATCATAGGGAGTAGAAAATGATAGAAAAGTAGCCCAAATTAAGAAATTATCTATCATTTTTCTTAAGAACTTTTTCTTGCTACCTAACATCTAATATTGCTTTAATGCTATTGGTCAGCAACTTCTAACTCTTGTACCATGTGACAAAGACCTTGTTGTCCTATACTAGTTATACCTCTGAATTAATATCTTTGTTAAGAAAGCGACATGTTAGCAAAGGTTAAAAACTCCAGTCCAGACCTCATCTAAGTGACCACAAATTGAAAATGAGTAGTTTTAACAAAAAGTTGAACTTTGATCATACTTATATAGAAAAGAAAACACTTCAGGCATTTACTTCTAAATGTTTCATTACTGTATCTGATTTTTAAAAATAAGTTTTAGTGTGATCATTTCTCATCCCAAATATCAGAATCAATTTCTCACT
Organism: Myrmecobius fasciatus; assembly: GCA_023553655.1. Taxonomy (NCBI): domain Eukaryota; kingdom Metazoa; phylum Chordata; class Mammalia; order Dasyuromorphia; family Myrmecobiidae; genus Myrmecobius; species Myrmecobius fasciatus. The sequence goes on from JAJPUD010010494.1 coordinate 28,444, forward strand.
ATCAGGAAGGGAACTGGTTTTTAATTATAGGAAAGTTTTAAATTTTATCACTCATCCAGCCTGAACTACAAATGTAGTTTTGGAATTGTTTTCTGTGGAGAAAGCTTTATCTCAGTTAGTTAGACCTCTGAAATCACCTCCAATTAATTATAAATATTAAAGCAAAACTAAGCATGTCAGCAAGGCAAATTCCTAGTATAATCAATGTTTTGAGGAAGGATTATCAGTTCAAAAGTTGTGTAATTTTTTTAAAGTTAAAAGACACTATAATATTTCACATGTATAAGATCTCTTGAGTAGACAAAACTTGTAAATTTTAATTTATTTCACAGTTTTTCAGAATTTTACTTTTTTTGAGTATTAAATACAAAAAACCTATTTAAAATGTTATTTAATCTAAATATACATATAAGTACAAATTATAGTTAATTGAGAACAATTTTAATTTCATTTTTAAAATTAATTTGTTTGACACGCATTGCATTATGAATCATGTAGAGAAAGAAAAATCCGAAGAAAAGGGAGAAAAACTGTAGGAGATAAAAACAGAAAAAAGAAGTGACCATAGCATATGTTGAATCACATTCAATCTCTTTATTTGGTTCTTTATCTGGATGTAGATGGCATTTTCTTTCCAAAGTGTATCAGGATTGCTTTGGATCACTAAACTTGTCAAGAACAAAGTTGGTCACAGTTCATCATGGCCCATTATTTCTGTTATTATGTTCAGTTTACTCCTGATTCTGCTTATTTTGCTTAGCATCAATTCATGTAAATCTTTTCAGGCCTTTCTAAAATCAGCTTATTCATGATTTTTTATGGAATAAATATATTCCATTACCTTTTTAAACACAATTTGTTCAGTCATTCCTCAATTGATGCCCATCTACTCATTTTACAATTCTTTGCTACCACAAAAAGAGCTGCTAAAAACATTTTTGTATATGTGAGTCCTATCCCCTCCTTTATAATTTCCTCAGGAAACAAACATAGGAGTGGCAATGCTGTGTCAAAGGTTATGTACAGTTTTATAGCCCTTTGAACATAGGTCCAAATTACTTTCCTGAATGGTTGGATCAGTTCACAAAACTACCAACAATGTATGTGTCCCAGGTTTCCCACATCTCCTCCAACATTTATTATTGTTTTCACCTGACATCTTAGCCAATTTGAGAGATGTGAGTTGTCTTAATTTGCATTTCTCTACTCAATAGTGATTTAGATCATTTTTTCATGTAATTATAAATGGCTTTAATTTTGTAACCTGAAAATTGTCTGTTCATATCCTTTGATCATTTATTAATTGTGGAATGACTTGTCTTCCTGTAAATTTGACACAGTTCTTTATATATTTTAGACATGAGCCCTTTATCAGAAATATTGCCTATATTTTTTGTACTTCCCTTTTAATCTTGTTTCTGTTGGTTTTGTTTGTGAAAAACATTTTGAATTTATTGTAATCAAAGCTGTCCATTTTGCCTTTCATAATGTTTTCTAGTTCTACTTTAGTCATAAATGCCTCCCTTGTCCAAAAATTTAATGGGTAAATCATTCCTTGTGCTACTAATTTGTTTATGGTATTGTCCTTTATGCCCAAATCATCACCTTTTTTGGCCTTATTTTGATATGGGGTATTACATGTAGGACTAATCTAAATTTCTGACATTATTTTCCAGGTTTGCCAGCAATTTAAAATAGTAAATTCTTATCCTAGAAGCTGGAGTTTGTGGCCTTATCAAATTCTAGATTACTATCGGCTTTGATTAATGTGTCATGTGTATCTAAATCTATTCCACTGATCCATGACTCTATTTTTTAGCAGATGGTTTTAATGATTGCTGATTTATAATATAGTTTTAAATCTGATACTGCTGTCACAATTATTTTTTTATGATTTTTCATGTATTCCCTTGATATTCTTAACCTTTTGTTCTTCCAGATGAATTTTGTTATTATTTATTCTAATTTTTTAAAATAATTTTTGGCAGTTTGATTGGTATGACACTGAACTGTCATTTTTGTTATATTAGATCAGCTGAGCCATGAGTAATTATTTTTCCAATTGGTTTTTTAACCCACTCCACTAGCTGCCTTATATTCTGTCATTCCTCCCCCCTTCTCTTACCTTTATTTTCTAGTATTTCTGCCCTCCCTTCTATCCAGACCTTCCCTTTTTTTCTTGTCCTTTTTTTTTAAACAGAAACATATTTTTTATTAAAACTTTATATTTGCAAAACATATGTATGGGTAATTCTTCAACATTGACCCTTACAAAGCTTTCTGTTACAAATTTCCCTCCCTAGTCTCTACTCCTCCCCTAGATGGCAGGAAGTCCACTACATGTTAATTATGTTAAAATATTTGACAAATAAAATATATGTATACATATTTCCAAACTTTTCTTGCTGTGCAAGAAAAATCATATCTACATTTCTTGTCCTTCTTTATAGGTTTATGTAAATATCTATACTCAACTGAATGATCAGATTGTTCACTCTTTGAGCCAAAAGTGATGAGACCAAGCTTAAGACAATCGTTGTCCCTTTGACTTCTTTCCCTTAACTGAAATTGATCTCTTTGCCTCTTCATGTGATCTGATTTGTTCCATTATAATTCCCTTTTACTCTTTTCCCAGTACAGTTCTTTTTTCTACTCCTTAATAATGTCTTTTTCTTTGATGTCATCACATCAGAGTCCTTTATTCTAGAAGTTGCCAGATCCTGGGTAATCCTGACTGTTGCTCCTTGATATTTGAATTGTTTTTGTCTTGCAGCTTATGGTATTTTTTCCTTGATATTGTAGTTCTGGAGTTTTACAACAATAATTGTTAGGATTTGCCTTCTAGGATTTTTTTTTTATTCTTTCAGCGACTATTTCTGCCTCTGGTACTAGAATATCTGGGCAGCTTTCCTTGATGATCTCTTTATGGATATTATCCAAGTTCGTAATTTTTTTTTCTTGGTCATGGCCTTCAGGTAGACCAATAATTTTATAATTGTCTCTTCTGGATCTATCTTCTGGGTCAAGTGTTTTTCCAAAGAGGTATGTCACATTTTCTTCCATTTTTTGATTCTTTTTAGTTTGTTTGGTTGATTCTTGATGTCTCATAGAATCATTTGCTTCTATATCCTAGTGCTAGATTTTAATGTGTGATTTTGTTTAGTTAGCTTTTTTATTTCTTTTTCCACTGGGTTAATTCTACTTTTGAAGGTGTTGTTTTCCTCAGTATTTGTTTTTTGTTTTTGCATTTGCCCAATTGTATTTTTAAGGAATTGCCTACGTTTTCCAAGCTGATGTTCTCTTGCATACATCTTTTTTTTCCTCATTTTTTCTTCTACCTCTTTAATTTGCCTTTTATAATCTTTTATGAGAATTTCCAAGAAGTCTCTTTGGGCTTGAAATCAATTCACAGCACTGTTTGAAATTTCCTCTGAGGATATTTTGTCCTTTTTTGAGTTGGTGTTTTGGTCTTTCCTGTCACCATAGTAGCTTTTTATTATCAAGGTTCTTTTCTGTTTCTTGCTAATTTTTCTTTTGGAATTTCCTTTTTTTTTTAACTTGTAATGTCTCACTTTGCTTTTGGCTAAAGAGGGCAATGTCCCAAGCTTTCTGTGTAGCTCTGAGCCTTAGCTTTGAGCACATGGGTGCCTCATGTTTGTAGCGGGTAATTGTATCTGCTCTTTTCAGGAATCAGCTTTGTTCCCAGAATTTGCCTTCTAAGTTAGGACTGGAGGGTGCCCCCTGGATTTACTCCTCTACTGATCCAGGTCCAAGGGTCTCAGATGCTGATCTGCTTTGATTTAAGTACTCTCACAGACTTTCCCAAACTTTGTCTGAGCTAGGATGAACATCCGTTTCACCCCACCTTTCTTGAATTTTTGCCAGTCTATCTTGAACTAGAGAGGGGTTTCATTCAGTCAGAGACTCAGTTCAGTGGCTTGTTTTCAGGTGGATTTTGAGGGGAAAGTGGGAGCTCAGGCAGCTTCCTGGCTTCACTCCACCATCTTGCCTCCACCCACTCTGATAACATATGCATGTATATATGTATATATATATATATATATATATATATATATATATATATACATACACACACATATATATATATATACACATATATATATATATATATGTGTATACATGCATATAAACATATATGTTTATATCTATGTATAAATAATATCCACTTTTCAAGGTCCAGTATAAAGTTGTCTAGGATTTATTTTTTAACTTATTAATATTTTATTTTAAACAATTTATTATATCCTAATTAGTATATAAAGTTAAAAAAGAGTATTTAGCTAGCTCATGGGGGCAAATATAAATTTCAGGCATTTACATAGTCACATTTCTTTTAAAATGTTTAAATAGTTAGAATTTATACATGAAACAATTTCAAAGAGATTATGAATTATAAAAAAAATTAGAAAAAAAAAACAGCTACTGTGTAGATGTTGGTATTGGATTCAAAGCAGTAAAAGAGGCCTTTCTCTTGGTACTTCCAATTTTGAAAGCCAGTCCTGCATCCCCCACATCTAATGAAAATTTTCCCTCTCCACCCACCTCTATCCCCAGGAAACTTTGATGAATCAGCATTTGATGCACAGAAGATGAATCTGTGTTTGATCCTGATATCAAGCTTTATGCATAAGAGCAAGATTTAATACCCCTCTGAAAATATGAAATCTGTACTGTCTAATGTTTCTCATCATATGGATTTATCTTTTTAATTTCTTTGCATCAGTTCTCTTGGATCTTATTCACTTTTAATCAGCAGTCACTGTTCACTGCACTAAAGCTTTTCTTAGCACAATCATGAATGGCATAATTTAATAACAAGAAATGCAATTTGTTAAGTGCCTTTCATGATATTTCTCTAAGGAAAATGGGGAGAAAGTAAAAAAAAATTACAAATATCAACAGATGAATATCATGTAATAAAGAGCTAAGCAAATTCAAAAGGCATACTTACTTGCTGTCTTTTGTCATTTTAGATACAAATTTGCAGTTTCTTTGTGTAGTTTCCTAGGAGCACAATAAAGGTGTTAAAAGGGCAAGAGGATGTGAGATGTTTATTTCTCTTAATTATCTGAGTATTTAAGAATTTTCTTGAGGATTTATAATTAGCAAGCTTATTTCTGGTTTATATAAATTCTGCCATGTATGTATTGAATGACTTTAAAGATGATATTCTATTTCTTGCTTAGGGCTGGATAGTGGTTGCTTTGATAATGTGGTATTAGAAAGTGAATCTGTATCAAAAGTCTTCCAGCATCATTTTAAGGGAGGTGAGAAAATCATTAGTTCACTCCTTGAGACCAGCTAAAGTACTACATAACTCTACCACACAAATATAACTATGGCCTAAAAATGGAATCAGGTTGAACTAGGGCTAATTGTCATTAGACAATGTTCCCACCTGAACATCCAAATGTACATGTTAAATGATGACAATTCTGTCAAGGATCAGATTGTCTTTTTAATCCATTCTCCTTTGATATGAATGATAAAAAACTGACTCATAGGATAGTTGCAAGGATTAATTTGTCAATTCAGTGATGTGTTAGAAAAGAAATTTGAATATTTCCACCCATGCTCCTCAGTTGTCTACAAGAGATTTAGTCTCATTGAGCTAAATAACTCTCTGAGCCTATCATATACTTTATCATTGGAAAGCACTGATTTACATTTTGCCAGGGCTCATCTTTTCAGGGTTCTTCTCTATCCTACCCACTGAATTTTATTATTTATTAGTCTATGCTTATGCAAGGCACTGAAATGAGCTTTTGAGATTTTTAAATTCCTCACTTATAAGTTTCTCACAATAATGAAGTCACAGATCTTGACTAAAAAGGGAGATACAATTGAATTCAACTAATAATTTTGTAGAATTTATTACAATAGTTATCCCCACTCAATACATTTTTACAAATATACATACATACATCAACTCAAGAAAATATATGCAGAACTGATCAGATAAATACACATTTACAATATATAAAAACAAATCTATTAAATATATTGGTTATTCAATTATATACTAGTATATCTAGATATATTGTTATATATTTAAATATACTATATTTGCACATATAAAAGCATCATATGAAGTTATTTGAATTGGCCTTATTTCTATACAAAGATTTTATGATTAATGTATGACAATTAAGTATGTATTTGCCTCTCTATAAAATACTGCATTCTTTCTCCTTTTCTCTCTTTCTGTGTATTCATTTTTATGTAGTTAATTCATTATTGTTATAAATATATCAATATAAATCATCATTTATTAATATATCAATATTGTTAATATATCAATAGCAATATACCAACAAGTTAACTGTAACAAAACTAGGGATAAGTATCTCCAGGTTACTTACTACTTCAAAATTTCAATATAACATATAGTTTTGAAAAAAAAATCCTTTGTTGTTTACTGAAGCAATATCTTATCTATATCCATGTTTTCTTTTCTTTTCCTTTTTTTTTTCTTTTTTGCTGAGGCAACTGAGGTCAAGTGATTTGCCCTGGGTCACATAGCTCGGGAATGTTAATTGTCTGAGACCACATTTGATCTCAGGTCCATCCTGACTTCAGGGCTGGTGCTCTATCCACTACGCCACCTAGCCACCCCCTGTAGCCATATTTTCATCTGTGAATTAAGTTAAATTAAATTTAAAACCTGAGAATTGTCAAAGTAAATCAAAAGGGTGATTGGGAGTGGCAAGAGGCTCTGCATACCAGTGCAGCATCTATTTTATCAAATTTAAAATTTAATTTGGGGAGGATCTGTCTAGAGCCAATTATTAAAGTGTCATTAGAGCTGAAGGGGATCTTAGAATTTATATTTTTAATTGCCTCTAGAGATTAGAAAATTATGGCTTCAGTGAGCTGGAATGACTGGACTTTCCCAAAGTCTTACAGAAAAGAAAGCAGCAGAGGCAGAAGTCGGTCTCCCGACTATAAACAGACTTTTTTTTTTTTTTTTTTTTTAGGGACACAGCCAAGGAAAACACGTCTTGCCAATCAATACCCAGCATTGACACCAGAGCAAAAGAAAGAAGTGTCTGATATAAGTCACCGAATTGTTGCTCCGGGCAAGGGAATCTTGGCAACAGATGAATCTGCTGGTAGCATTGCAAAGTGACTGCTGTCCATTGGAACAGAGAAGGCAGAAGAAAATCGGCGCCTCTATAAGCATTTCCTTCTGACAGCAGATAATTGAGTGAACTCCTGTGTGGGAGGGGTTATCCTTTTCCATGACCCCAGAGGGTCATTGTGGACAGCAAAGGGGACAAACGTGCAGTGCCCCTGGCGACAGTAAGGGCATACTCATAATCCTCCATCGAGGAGGCAAGACTACCTCTAGATGTCTGGAAGGGCGAGAGCGCTGTGCCCAATGTACCCAGGATGGGGCTGACTTTGCCAAGTGGCACTGTGTAATGAAGGTTGGGCATAAAACACCTTCCCCACTTGCCATTGTGGAGAAAGCCAGGGCGTTGGCCTGTCATGCCAGAATTTGCCATCAGAATGGTTTTGTCCCCAATTGTGGAGCCAGAGCACGATTTTCAGGCTCTGGCTGCTGCCCCACAGCTCCGCATGACCCCCATATCTATCTGGAAGAGACCTTGATGAAGCCTAACATAGGTCACTGCTGGCCACGACTGTACCCAGAAGCATTCACATGAGGGGATCACAAGGGCAACGGCAACTCCCTTTGCTGGCCTGTACCTCCTGCAGTCAACTCCCCTTCCTGTCTGGGGGTCAGAGTGAGGATGACACCTCCATCCACTTTAATGCCATCAGCACCTGCCCCTGGCCTAAGCCAGGGGCCCTGACTTTTTATTATGGCTAAGCCCTGCAGGCATCTGCCCTCAAGACCTGAGGTGGAAAGAAGGAAAATGCCCAGGCTGCCCAAGAAGAAAATATTAAGCAGGCCACGGCTAACAGCCCAGCTGCTCGAGGCAAGTATAAGCCAATTGGAAAGTCAGGAGCTGTAGGGAGCAAATCGCTCTTTGTCTCTAACTCTTCCCAGTAAGTCAAGGCCTTCCACCTAGGTATGCCCTAACTCTCCAGGCCATCCCTCACAGTCCACAAAGAGGCTGAAATCCCAGAGCTTTGTGCTGACCTCCCCCATCCCTCCTTACTGTGTGATGTTGTTGCTCTCTGGTGAATCTAGCGACTCCTTCTCAGCCCACTTTTCCCAATAAACAACCATTTAACAAAATAATTTAAAAAGCAGCCGAACTAGGAGTCGAAAAGTCTTCCAATTTCCCATTCAAGAGTCTTTTCCCTTTGCCAAGCTACCTCAAAGACTCAGAGGTACCTCAAAGACTCATATCTGCAGTTTTGATCCATATAGATCTTTCTAATCACTTGCCATGTAACCAAGACATGTCTATTCCAACAATAGATTATTGTAATATGCTTGAGCAGCAAAGACCATACTGCAATAATGAGTTAACACTAGTTTTGTTTGAATCATAAAAATATAATGATAATAATGAAATGGTAATGATGATAAAGTGACTTGTACCTGATCAGTATAGTGAGTCAGAAATAGATGCAGTTAGAAAACTTAGGTGTTTCAGCTATCCACTAAATCATGCCTCCTTTCTGATTTTAAAGGTCCAATAATAATGCATATTCATTAAACATGTAACAGCTAAAAAATTAAAAAGCAATACATCCTGGCTGCCTAAGAGAGAACAAATGGTTCTCACTTCTAGTCATTTTCCTTTCTTCAACTATAGTATTTCACAGGATATTAATCTCATATATTATTTCTGGAAATTGTTGGTTTTAAGCAGCTATGAATTGTCAGAGAACTCTTCGTTGGTCTATAGTAACAAAAGATCTTTGTTTAAAGCATGCCTATTATTTTATTGGTGGAGGAAACTCTTTGTATAATGTAGATCAATAGCAGCTTCTCAATTTATAGTTTTAGAGATTTGCCTGGGAAAATGAGAGGTTCAAGACTTGCCCAGGGTCACATAGCCAATATGTGTTATAAGCTGGATTTGAGCACAAATGTTCCTTAATAGGAATCCAGCTTTAAATGTCATGCTCCCTTTAATGTTTAGCTTGAACTTATTCTTAACTATCTTTTTATCAAACATAACTTTTATAATATATTTATTAAAAGTATCTCCCAAAAAAGAAATTCCCTCTATCAAATGAAGATCAGCTTGAAGTCTATTGAGGCCCTGAAAGGTGAAATCATATGCATTGACACACAGAGTCAATATGTGTCAAGTAGAATCAGGACCCAGTTCTTCTTGTTTCTGAGGGTGGGTCTTTATACATTATGCCAGCAGCTTTCAACATATATTCTGGGGACTTCCAGGTTCTCCAAAAAACTTTAAGGAAGTCCACAAGGTATAAACATTTTCTTAAAAATACTATTTTAATTTCTAATATGATAGATATCAATAGGTAAAAGCAGAATAAGCAAAAATCCTTTAGAGAATCTTCAGAAAGGTCAATGCTTGTAAAAGGGCCTTGGATAAAACTACTGCACTATGCTACTCTGCTTTTCTGACAAAATAAAAAAGAATGTAATTGTCTGTTACAATCTAAGAAGAATAAAACTTGTCTGAAATTCTGTAGATAAATAGGTTTTTTCTAATAAAGAATGTCTTGGGGGACAGGAAATGGTGAGAAAATAAATGGCATTGATCATGATATCCCACTGAAATATCACCCTAAAGTAGAAAGACCATCAGAACTAATGGAAGAAAATGGAGTTGTATATAGTATTGAAATCTTATAAATTTCAAAAGGACATGAAAGGAATCCAAGAAAAATTATTTGGTGTGTGATGAAGATAGTATAAAAAGACTAGCATTGGATTATATTGCTGACTATTAGGAGCTGGATAAGAAGATCAGACAAGAGTGTTTGCAGTTAATTCTTGAGTATGAAATAGGAAAATCCTGAGGTGCAGTTTATTTATAGTTTATTGTTCAATTAGCCAGAGATCTATGATTTTGTCAATTATATGGATCACAACTGCAGCAGATCTTAATCTCTCTACCCCTTAGGAAATGACTTTTGAGAATTGCTACAACACGGATCTCCTTGTAAGCAGCTTTTTACTAAACCTCTCTGAAACTTTTCAGGTAGATCGTCAGACCACATGTGCAAATCTTTTGCCAGGACTACATTTAAGATTCTCTATTTCAGTAAGGTATTCCAGAGTTTATGGTCAGGGGCATGAGAGACATAATCTTTGAAAAATCCGTACTCCAAAAAATAGGAATAAGATTATAGTGGAGTGTTAATATCACAAAAGTGGCCAACTTAGCACTGGGACATTAACAGAGGCTGTCATTTTGTCATGTTGTGAATAATCATTTGTATTATGGTTTGGATGACTACCTTTAGTGGTCTGCAATGCTGCTGCTAAACTGATAGTCAAAAATACTTTGAGTGTCTTATCTATTAGTTATGCATATTCATCTTTCAGGGTCTCATGAGAAATGATATATGTGAAAATAGTATCAAATTGTAGGATCATAGATTTAGAACTATGAAGGATATAGGGATCCATTTAAACTAGCCCTCTCATTTTTTATAGTTGAGCAAACCGTGGAGGAGAGGTCAAGAAGCTTACTCAAGTTCATAGATTTAAAAAATAGCAGAGCTATGATTTGGGCATATGTCTTTGTATTCTCAATACAACAATATTTCCATTAAATTATCTATCTATAATCAGAGAACAATGAAATTTAAAAGACTAGATTGAATTTCATGCCATAAATAACTTAATCAAATGAACATTCCTTCCAGTCAGTGACCTTCAGTCCTATTGGAGTTTGTACTGAGGTTATCACTATCTCTGCTTACCAACTCCTGTCATATTTCAGAAAAGATGCAGAAACTTACTGAATAGCTTAGGAAGAAAGAATGAAAATAGATCATCTTTCCCAGAAGCCACAGTGACAGCCAGCAGCCAATATTATGAAACCTTAAAATGCATTTTTAGTATTAAATACTTTGCATGGTTGGAATTTATGCACTTTACATACAAAACACATTAAAGGTCAGGAAATCAATCAGCTAAGTTTTACTTGTCATGCCTACTGGGTTAAGCCAATATAAAATAATGAATACTACTCTGTATTACAGCTCTGTCCTAGCCTGATTGATTCTCTATAAACCCATTATAAAGGTCACAGTATGGTAGGTCAAAGGCTGATTTAGAAAGAAAGAAGAGAAAGTGAGCATGTGTGTAACCTATCCAGCCATATATTTAATCCATTCTATAGTTTGTGAAAACTCTTAGCAAAAGGTCTCAAGAGCATATAGAAAATGTTTATATGTCACATAATTTTCCACAACATGATGGCACGATCATCTTTTTTCTCTAACGGAGAATTCATTTATAGCAGTAGGAACTCATAATATGGAAATTTGTTGAGCTAAAATGCCAAAAAAAGAGAATCTCATAATAAAATTGTTAGGCATAAGTGAATTTTGCCTTTTTAGTACTGAATTGGAAAGAAAATTAAGATGTAGAACAAACAAAATAATAATTGTTATTGGTAAAAAAATGTGAAACCTACAGTCTATCCTTATGGAATTCTTAGTGGATGGCATATGGTTTTAAAAAAGGAACATATTAAATTATAAAATTTATGTAAGATATAAGAAATACATGAATGTATTAAGCTACATTCTATTCACAAAGTATTTTATAGAGGAAAAAAAACTGCACATGCTTTACAGTAATAATTATCTCACATTTGCATAATATTTTTTTACACATAATGTAGTACTTTATACAAATCATCTGTAAAGTTCATGGAATTTACTTTAAAAAGTACATATCATTGTTTATTTTAACTCAGTAATTATAACTATGATATTTTATATTATTAAAAGCTTTTTCTTATTTGTAATATTATTTAATTCTCTCAACAATGATGAAAGGTGTAGGGCAGGTTTGATTATCTTCCTTTTACTTATTTAATATTTCAAGAATTTGTGGCTGTAAGTGATAATATACTTCCAGTTAAGGAGGTGACAATCTCTTTTTGCCAATGTCTTAGTTAAGTCTTTACTTTGGTGCCAGAATAAAATGAATTAAAGCAAAAACAATCTGATACTAAGGATTTCCAAGTTTAGCAAATTCTTGAAAAAAGAATACAGCCTTTTGCTGGGTTCATATTGAAAAGTTGTTTTTTTTTTTTTCCCAGATTAATAGTATATTCATAGCTTACACTCCATTATACTAATGTAGTTTTGGAAATTCCAAGGTCATCTTCAGGTCACAATGAGATATGCAGTAATATTTTAGTGGAAATCCCCACTTATAAAAGAAGAGATTAGCTTTTAGGTTTGGCATTTTACTATGACACAGTGAGTTGGTGATATCTAGGGCAATATCCTAGGCATCCTGAATCCTAGTTAAGCAAAAATCTTTCTAGTCCATCACACATTTTAGTAGATATAAATTCTCTATGCACTTTAGGATATTTCTTTGGTGTCCAGCCAACTTGAATTTGATCTTCTGTCTTCTACTTTGAGCTCAAGAATGAAGCATAGTAGGAATTCTTTTGAGACTATATTCCTGCTCAGTTTGCTTCAGGATGCTTAGAGTAAATTTACATTGTACTTGTTTCTGTGATAACTTTTTCCATTTTTTTTAGCAGTCTTATAAACTCCAACCAAACCTTAAGAGTGATGCCAGATTTTTCACATATTTGATAGGAATAGAAATAATTGTATAACATTTTTTTGTGACACAACTTAAAATCAAGGGTTTATCTAGAAAATATTATAGATTTTTGCCATTTACCTTCTGGGACATTTCTAGTTCAGTCTTGTTACTAATATTATAAAACTATTTCATCATTAAATTGTCCTTTGAGGTGAGAGAAATCTTACAAATGTTTCAAAAATACCTATGATACTTGGAAGGAAAGTTCAGCATTCAAAAAACAAAAGTTTATTTTAGTTGTATAAGTATTATCCTTGAATATTGGTGTAAATTTCTAAAGAAATGACTTCAAAACAAGAACAAAAAAGATAAGCATCTTACTTAACAGAAAGACACAAACAGTATTAAGACTAGTTACTATAATTACTGTCTCTGTATATAGCAATTAGAGGATGACATGTTTCAATAAAGTTGAATTGGAATAGGCTAGTAAATATATGTCTAGAAAGAATAGAGTAGTGAGTTAGGAAGAAAAATCATATTCTCATCTTACTACCTCTTCAACCCAGTGGTATAACAATTATGATATGAGAAAAATCAAAATTTATATTTTTAATATCCATCCTTTTAGTAAATATAGGACTCGTTCATTTTTGCCAGCTTAATTCAATTAAGCATTTATTAAGCACCTAATAAGCTCAACAAATTGGATTATATTTGACTATGCTGCATAGCTTTAACATTTTGTAAGTATCAGATTTCTTTTAAAAATTATCTTGGGTAAGGGTGGAAATATGTATGCATATATTCAATTTGTCAAGTATTTTAACATAATTAACATGTAGTGGATTTCCTGCCATCTAGGAGAGAGGTGGGGATTAGGGGGGGAAATTTGTAACAGAAAGCTTTGTAAGGGTCAATGTTGAAGAATTACCCATACATATGTTTTACAAATAAAAAGCTTTAATAAAAAAAAAAGTTATCTTGGGGACAGCTTACTGGTATGATGGATAGACCCCTGGTCCTGGAGTCAGGAGTATATGAGTTCAAATCCAGATTAGGAAACTTGATACTAGGTTTGTGGCCCTATGCAAATCACTTTATCCCAATTGTCTCAACCTTCTCTCCATCTCTTAAACAAATCTTGAAATTTTACTTGTCACCCAACTAAATATTTTCCTATAAAACATTCGAATCAATGTTGTCCTTAGAATGTAAATTCTTTGATGGAGGGAGCTGTTTTGCTTTAGTCTTTATGTCACAATACTCTAGCATGGTGCTGAATAAAACATTGTGAAACTGCATTGTATAAAGAATGAAGTACTGAACTTCAAATCAGGAATTATAGGGTTCAGACCTCACACCATACCTTACTAGCTGTTGGATATTGATCTAGGCTTTTGTCCTTTATGATCCCTAATTTCCTCGCCTGAAAATAGGGGTTTAATAGCATCTATTGAGCTATTACAAATGAAATGTCATAGATAAATTATTTTTATACTTTAAAAATCACATTTAAAAGTCAACTATGTAAATGCTCTTTGAATTGAATAATTTTCTTTGTCAATAAGATGAAGATGCTTTATACTAAATAAGACCACTATTTAAGGAATGCTTGTTCTTTAGAGAAATATAGAATTTGACAAAATATATTATAACCATAGGTCTGCTTATATCATACCTCTAGCAATGCAAATAGCAAATACCAAAGAAAAATCCAACAAAATACCAGTAATGTAGCTATCCATTTAGTGATGTGCTAGAATACAAATAGATACTCATTATTGCTCTTCAATATTCTGGTGATAAATCGTAAAAGTGCTTAAAGTGAAGTCATATAGTGGAATAAATGGGAACATGTTGAAACCATTCGGTGTGGTTTGATCTAGATTACAAAACTTAAGTTCATAATTACAGATTCATGAGTCACAAAGCATTTGTTCTTTACATAAGGACAGACAGAAATAATAGTAACTTGATTTTAAATTTGGAAATTTTATCAGGGCTTTACCTTTAATGATATTCATTCAAAATGAACATATTAGATAAATATTTTTCTAACATACACTTTCTTTCATGTGAAATATATTTCCCTTTTTTTCCCTGCAGTCTGTGAATCTGGCCAGGTGTGATCCACTGACAGCTAAGCAGGGAGTCTTTGTTGTGCACAACTCTTCTCAATGTGATACACCTTGTCAATGTGAAGTAAATGTTTTATGTAACACTCTAGGACAGCAATTGTTTCCTTATTTAAAAAAAAAGTAAAAAAGAAACACACAGTCATACTCATGTCCAAATTCTTCAGCTAAATTCTTTGACAAATACACATTCATTATTAGGTAAAAACAGCCTAGGGAATGAATTTGCCATCATTTCAAATAAGCCATTCTAATATCATTTTGTGTGTATGTATGAATATCATATATGCCATAAAAAACATTATTCCTATATGTGTTTATATATATACATATATGTGTGTGTGTATAGATATACATATGCATGCATTTTTTTGTGTGTGGATCATCCTTACTATCTCGGTTTATGGATAGGTAGTATAGGAGATCAACTGCATAATATATCCACTTGATTCCATAAAAATATGCTCATTCAACTCTTTGAAATTCCTTTGAAATAGTAGAACAAAATGTTTCCAGTCATCCAGATTCCAAAGTATCAATGCATCATAAAATATAAGGAGGGAATTGGAGTGCAAGAAGCCTGGGAAGATAGCAAGGGGCCAAGTTACAAAGAGTTTTAAAAGCCAAAGAGAAGATTTTACATTTGATCTTGGAGGTAATAGGAATTTTCTAGAATTTATTGAATTGAGAGGATATGAAAATTACATGATCAAGCTAGTGCCACAGAAATACGTCTTTGAAAGATAAGTAGAGGATGGAGTATAGAGGGAAGAGCTAAAGGAAAGACACAAATCAGCAGGCTGTTGTAATAGCCTGTGGCAAGACGATGTTAGTCTCAGAAGAAACAAGAGATTATACATACACACACACAATATATACACATATTTGTGTGTATATTGTGGGTATGTATATACATATACATACATACATACATATAGACACATGGATAGATAAGAGACAGAAATACAGAGAGACACAGAGATCATAAAGATAAAATAAAGATGGCTTAATAAAAAATTGGATGTAGGGATGATAGTGGAAAATCAAGGATAACACAGATACAGAGATCCCACATGAGTGAGATGATGTCCTTCACAGTAATAAGGAAATCAAGGAATGGGGAATGGATTGAGGGGAAAATAATTAGTTTAGTTTTCAAGATGTTTAGTTTAAAATATCTATGGCTTATCTAAAATGCATATTAGTCAATTAGAGATAAGAGCCTGGTGGTCAGGAAACAGACTGTATCTGGATAAATAAACAGGAGAATCACTGACATAGAAATAACATTTAAACCATGAAAGCTTATAAAATCATCAAGAAAAACAATATGCAGTAAGAAGATGGTCCATGGCAGAGCGTTTGGGTCTTAACCATAGTTATCAGATACAAAATACAACAAAAGACACTGAGAAAAGAGGCAGAGAATTAGGAAGAGAAACAGAGGAGAGGAGTGTCTTGAAAACCTAGAAAAAAGTGTCAAGGGGAGGGAGATTGACAGTGTCGAAGGCTTCAGAGAGGTTGACACGGATGACTGAGAAAAGGATATTAAATTTGTCATTTGAGATATCACTGGTAACTTTGGAGAAAAAAGTTGAATCATGAGATTAAAATCCACAGTACAGAGTTGTAAAAAGATTGAGAGAAAACATACCCAGCAATTACAGATGGCCTTCTCAAGAGGCTTAGACATGATAATAGCTAACAGGAATATGACAAATATTTATGAAACAAATTGGATTATAAAAGTAGAAAGAAGAGAACCAGATAAACTGCTTTTGAAAATCTGAAGAGATATTTCTCTCATTTCAGGGTATTATGGAATAGGTGGAATGTAAACTGAATCTTAAGGAGAAAGATTTCAATTAATTTTTTTATTAAAGCTTTTTATTTGTATAACATATGTATGGGTAGTTCCCCAACATTGATCTTTACAAAGCTTTCCATTACAAATTTTACCCCCAGTCCCCTCCCCTCCCCTAGATGGGCAGGAAGTCCACTACATGCTAATAATGTTGAAATGCTTGAGAAGTTATGCAAGAAAAATCCTATCTACAAGAAAAAAAAAAAAAGAATCCGAGAAAGGCAACACAATGCAAACAAATGTCAATAGAGATCATGAAAATGTTATGTTGTGGTCCATATTTCATTTCCCTCTCTCTGGGTGTATATGGTTTTCTTCAGTGAACAATTGGAACTGGTTTGAGACAATTCTTTGTTGCAGAGAGCCATGTCCATCAGAATTGATCATCATGTAATACTGTTGTTGCTATGTATGATGATCTCCTGGTTCTGCTCGTTTCACTCAGCATCAGTTCATGCAAGTCTCTCCAGGCCTGATTTCAATTAATTTTAAGCTGGGATTCATACACATAGGCTGTTATAGCACACGGAGATTCATATACATAGACTATTATAGCACAAGATTCAGGAAAAGTTAATAATCCAATTTGGATAAAATGAAGAATATGTGAAGGTATGAAATGTATAATAAGTCTAGAAAGATAGATTGGCAGCAGACTATGGAAGGCTTTAAATCTTAAGTGAAGAAGTTTATATTTTATTCTATTGCAAGAGAGTCACTGAATTTTTTAATGCAAAGATATTAAGGGAAGTTACCATCTAATACCATACTACTTATTCTACTTTTTCTCATCGCTCCCCATCTGAAAGTATTTTCTTTAGTAAGGCTGGTTGTCTCACTGCCTGGTACACATATTATGTTCATTTGAGCTTCTTTGTTTTTATTCAAATTGCCCTTCTTTAATTCAAGAAAGTTGAATTCCTCTCCCCTGCTATTCAAATTCAAATTATCAATCTAGACCTAAGTCAAAGCTACTTCACCAGTGAAGTCTTTCCACATTATTACAGTTTTTTATGACTCCTTTTTCTTTCTTCAATCCTTTTTTGGAACTTCTGAAAGATCTTATTAAAGGGGAAAGATCTTGAACAGAGATCCAAAGGTTAATGTTTCAGTCATTTGAAGGTAGTATAGTTAGCTAAATTTGCTTCCATTTGTTCAATTATAATTTTTAAAATTTAATATAAGATAATTTTATTATTTTCTTCATTTACCTTTTTAATTCATTTTGCATTTGGCCAATTTAATTGTTTTGGTCATTGCATTTTTTTTTCTATTTCACAAATTCTGTTTTTCAATCAATTGGTATCTTTATCATATCTATTTTGTAAGAAGTTATATGCTTTTTTCCATTTCATCAATTCTATTTTATGGAGAGGTATCTGCTTTTCCTATTTCATCATTTTAAAGGAGTTTTCTTCAGATAATTTCTGTTTTTACTTTTCCATACCCTCTTGCAAAGATCTTATTTCCTATCTCCATTTTTCTTCTCTCTTTTATCCTTTTTGAGATGTTTCTAGAGGGCCTTGTGAAATGGGGACCATCTCATATGTCCCTTTGGGGTTTCATCTGGAGTCAATTTGCCTTTGGGACCTCAAGGTTTGAGGTCTTTTCTGTCTCTACATAAACATTTTCTATGGTAAGATTTCTTTTTACTTTTTTGCTCATTTTAAGGGTTGAGATCTGCAAGGGAGCTACAGCTGCTTCAGTCTGTCCTGAGGTTGGTGTTTCTGACTGACTTCCAGTGCTGCATAATAGGCTAGGTGCCCAGTTCTTCCAGGACTCAAATGCTTACAATTTGCTTTTGGTATTGGCTTTTGGGTGTCTTACAGCAAATCTAATAAGCCACCAACCTGCAACCAGGACAGAGTAGCCTAAGAGACACTCAGAAGTATCCTAGTTTGTTGACCCAATAATGCTCTGGCTTCCTGCCCCAGCTCCTTGCCCCAGTCTCCTTGTGCTGTGGTGTGGCTTGGCTGACTGTCCCCCTGCCCAATGAAACAGATCTGTTCTGAAGTTCTTCCAAGGTATCTTCTTCTAGAAATGTGTAGTAGTCCAAATATTTGTGGGTTCTGTTGCTTCAAAACCTGTTTAGAGACTTTATCTACTCTTGCTTTGAGAAAGGTCAGAGATAGTCCTCTCTGTTCTCCACCATCTTGGATATGCCCCCATTAGCTAAGTTTGAAAAGACTCAAGAATTTTATACTTTGGGGGTTAATTTATTTAACTTTGACATAGAAATTCAAGAATATCATTTCTTAATGATCACAAATCTATTTCATTAAATAGAATATTCACATTGACAATATCACAGGATCTTTTAAAATATTCTTGGTCTTAAAAAGTTTGAATAACACTTGTAATGATAACTTACTATTTTAACAATCAACAGACACACAACCACTAAGAAATGACAAAGTCACTTAGTTGGAAGAAACCTTAGAGGCCATCAAGTTTACAAAAAAAAAAGAAAGAAAGAAAGAAAGAAAGAAATTCTGCTTTTGCATATGTACAAAGTAGATAATTAATTAAAAATCTCGAATGAATGAGAATCTATTTCTTTCTAAAAGAGTGTGTTTCTACATTTGAATAGATTGAGTTATTATTAGGTTATTTGTCTTATCATTATTAAATTTGTCACAATAATTTCGAGTCATTATTTATGTTTCTTTCTCCTGAGTTCAAGTAGAACAAGATTATTATATTTTCCTTATCATTACTCTTCAAATATTAGAAGGTGACCCATTATATCCCACTCAAGATTTCTATTCTCCAGTTTAAAACATCTCTAGTTCTTCATTTTCTTCTTTAAGATATGATCCTGTGGCTTTTACTGTTCTGATTTTCCTCCCCAGGTTTTCTGCAAGTAAAAATGATGTTCCTAAAACGTGGTATAATCCTTATCCAAGAGCCTCTTGATATCAACCTCTCTTTTACTGGTGGATATGAAGGAACTGCTTACTGTGAGTAGTGCGGTTTAGTTGATAGAAGGAAAGAGAGCTCCAGCTTTAATCAGTATGCTTGGGACTATTCAAGATATCCCTTTGAGTCTTTCTTTGGTTGTTTGTTTAATATCTTTCTTTTTCAAAAAACCACCAAAATAATATCACTATGTTAGAGT
Organism: Myrmecobius fasciatus; assembly: GCA_023553655.1. NCBI lineage: Eukaryota > Metazoa > Chordata > Mammalia > Dasyuromorphia > Myrmecobiidae > Myrmecobius > Myrmecobius fasciatus. The sequence goes on from JAJPUD010010494.1 coordinate 48,231, forward strand.
CAAATTAGAGTGTGTCCAACTGTGGCTCTTTAATATGAGCTCATTACACTCTGCTGCAGGTTGGGCGTAAATAGTTCATATGAACATTTGGGATGGATTTTTTATGTGCATCTTGTGTTTCTTCTGAGTTAATTCAATTCTGCTTTGCTTGTAGAGCACAGTAACTTCTCTGATGAAGGCACTTTAAAAGGCTACTAAAAGAAAAATCTCTGGGAAGACATGAGAAGTTTAAGACACCTCCATCATTTCTCTTTGTTGTTGTAGGATTCTGTTTTTTTTTCAAATCCACTCTGCTATTTGCTTCCATTTTAGAGGAGAGTTCATCCCATTCACATTCTGGTATGATTACTAGCTGGGTACTTCTCTTCATCCTATTTTCTTCCCTGTATATACTTTGGCTCCCTTTTCCAAACTTCTCTCTCCTTAGTGTACATTGATTCTAACTCATCCCATTCTTTACCTGTCCTCCCTTCTATCACCCTCCCCCATTGTCTTTCCCCTTTCTCCCAGTGTTTCTGCCATTCCTTCTATCAGCCCTTCTCTCCCCCCCCCCATTCTCTTCCTACTTTTTACAGCGTTAAATAAATTTCTAGGTCCAATTGAGTAATTTGTCCCTTTTTCAAATCCTTGATGAGATTAAGCTTCAGTCAATGCTCATCTTTTCCCTTATTTCCCTCTATTGTAATAGGTCTTTTGTGCCTCTTCCTGTGATCTAATTTGTCCCAATTTACCTACCTTTTCTTTTCTCCCAATACAATCCCTTTTCCACCCCTTAAGGTCTTTTCCTTTGATATTATCACATCAGTGTTCATTTACAATCACACACTCTGCCCATGTATGCCTTCTCTAATTGCCCAAATAAACAGATATGGTTCTCAAGAGTTACAGACATCATTTCCCAGGTAAGGTTGTAAACAATTTAACCGTTAAGTATATTTCTCTCTTTACCTTTCTATGTTTCTAATGAGTCCTATGTTTGGAGATAAAATTTTCTGTTTAGTTCTTATTTTTTAATAGAAATGATTGAAAGATGGAAAGTCTCTTACTTCATTGAAGATTCATCTCCTCCTCTGAAATATGATGCTCAGTCTCAATGGGTAATTAATTCTTGATTGTATCCCCAAGTTCTTTTTCTTACAGAATATGATATTCTAGGCCCTCCAATTCCTTTATGGAAAAAGCTGCCAGACCCTGGGTAATCTTCATTGTTGCTTCTTGTTATTTTAATTGTTTTTGTCTGGCAGCTTGCAGTGTTTTTTTCATTGATATAGTTTGAGAGTTTGGAAATAATGTCTATAGCCTTTTCTGTCTGTTTTGTTTTGGGGTTTTTTGTGTGTGTTTGTGGGATGTATTTCCAGAGGTAATTGAAGAATTCTTTCAATGGCCATTTCCCCTTCTGGTTCTGGTATATCAGGGTAGTTTTCCTTGATATAAAGTCATTAACTTCCATTTGCATGGTTCTAGTATTAATGTGTGATTTTCTTCAGTTAGCTTTTGTATTTCTTTTTCCATTTAATTAATTCTTCTTTTCAATGTCTTTCTTTCTTCAGTAGACTTTCTTTTGCATTTAGCCAATTGTATTTCTAAAGCACTGTTTTCTTTAGTCAATTTTTGTCCAACCTTTTCTAAGCTATTAACCCATTCTTGCATTCTTCACATTTCTTTTCTGAATTTTTCCTCTACTTCTCTTATCTGACTTTTAAAGTCTTTTATGAGCACTTTCAAGAAGTTTCTTTAGGATTCAGACCAATTCTTATCAGTCTTGGAAATTGCCTCTGTGGACATTTTGTCCTGGTCTGAATTGGTGTTTTGGTCTTCCTTGTCACCATACTGGCTTTCTATGGTTAAGGTTCTTTTCTGTTTCTTGCTCATTTTCTTTCCTTCTCTTTTTTAATTTCTTCTCTTGTTCATTTTATAGTCTAGTACTACTCCTGGGGTAAAGGGATCATTGTCCCAAGGACAATTCCCTGACTTTGAGCACAGGGGCCATTTGTGTTTGGAGAATTGCTCACAGCAGAGATTAACCCTACCTGCTCTCTCCAGGAAGCAGCTTAGTTTTTCTAGCCAGCAACTTCTATTCTGAGCTGGGACTGATGGCCACACCACTGGTCTGGTTCTCTACTGAGCCAGGACTGACGTCTCAGTTGCTGATTTACTGTGATCAAGACCCTTTTACTGGCTTTCTCGAACACCATCTGAGCTGGGCTGAATATCCTTTTTATCCCAGGTAGACTGACCTTTCTTGAAATTCTTCCAATCTATTTTGAGTTGGAGAGTGGTTTCATTCTATCAGACACTGTAAGAGGCTTGTTTACATTTGGTTTTTGAGGGAGACTGCAAAAGCTTGAGCAGTTTTCTGGCTTCACTTCACCATCTTTACTTCACCCTTAAAATTCTTTCTCTAATATGTCTTTATGCTTAATGGGTTACTTTAGGAATTTGGGGCATTTCATCTTACGTGGGATCAATCAGAACCCAAGTTCTCCTTGGAACTACTTTTGATTAAGTTAGCATTGGCTTTTTGTGATCTTGACTTCCATTTCCTTATGTTTATTAGGTTTATGGACATGATCTTCATTTTTAGGAATTCCATTCACTGACCTATAATCAGTAGACAATATCTGCTCTTTGAAAAATCTAAACATTTGCCTGTAACCAATAGTATCATTCCTCTTCTATTTTTCTCCATGGCTTCAAGATAACTAATAGCAATTCATCAACTATATTCTAAAACCCAAGAGAAAGTTTATCTGAGCTTGATTAACTTGATTAATAGCATGTTTTTTACTTTGTTTTGTTTTGTTTTTTTTTCTTTCCTTTTTCCACTCCTTTTACAGTTTTGTACTGTTGTTTTCAGTACAAAATGTATTCTCTTTGTCAGAGGAAAAATCAGTAAAAATAAGGCTTGAGAAGATCTACCATCTCTCTATTGTCAGTTTTCATCCCATCTACTTTGTTATGTCTTAGTCTTTTTGACCATTTAAAAAAAAAACAATGTTACTTTATTTTTTTTTTTCAAACCAGTCTTTGTGTTCTTAACTTTTCTTGTCAGACTTGGATTGTTCTGAATTTTAGTATTGCTAACAATGTTTGCATATAATTTTCATAATGAATTGTTACCACTATCTCTGGGTGACCTAAAAAAAATGAATTTGGAGATTTCCTTAAGTGTCTGGATCAAGATCCTTACACAACTCGACTCTTCCTCTTCTTTGTCATTGTTTCTCCAGTTGTCTCCAGGATTGTATGGTAGAATTTACTATATGTCCTGTAATGATATTCTGTATGGAATTGTAGGCCAGAAGATTTTACCTATCTTTTCTTTGAATTATTTGAAATTGGCTCCCACAAATTTCAGAATATCTATCGAGTAATAACCATCTTTCTTCTTCTATTTAATATAAAATTTAAGACTCTTGTCACCGAATACCAGGTTGTCACCCAACTCTTTTAATAGGCCTCTGTTTAATCTTCCTACCTTAGGTTTTCTCTACTCTAGTTCATCATCATCAACATCTAGTTGATATTTCTGCTATCAGATTGATCTTCCTAAATAACAAGTCTGACTATGTCACATAACCACTCCTTATTCTATAAAATTCAGTGGCTTCCTATCAACTTCAGAATCAAATGTAAAATCCTTTCTTGGGCTTTCAAAACCCTTCTTGTCCTAGTCTGCTTTCTAGATTTCCAGTATTTTCTTTACTTTACTTCCCAACCTTGACACGCTCATCCTGTAATACCAGCCTTCTTTTCCTTTCCAAGCACCTTTCATCTCTCAACAGTCTCACATTGTTTGGAAGTCTTTCACTTCTTCTCTTCATTTTTTGGATCCCCTGAAATCCCAGTAAAATACCCATTTAATGTTAGTAGCTTTTTTCTGTTGATTATCTGCAATTTGCCTATATATAACATGCACAAATATTACCTATCATGTTCATAAACAATTGCACATCATCTCTCTCATTAGATTGTGATCTCTTGTAGAGAGCAGCAGATGGTGGGGGAATTCTGGGTGAGGTATAAGACCCTTCAGCCTAGAGGGAACCTGCTGACAGAGTCTGGTGGCATCATCACCTGTGTTCTACTTGAAGCAGGGATACTTACAGTAAAGACAGGCATTTACACATGAAAATCAGGGTGCTTATAAGTGGCACTTGCTCAGTATGCTGTGGTGAGGTAATGTTACTATAGTTGTCACATGTTCAGTAAGCTGTAGTAATGTAATGGCACTATACTTGACACATGCTCAGTGTGCTGTAGTGATGTCATGGTATTATACTTCGCACATGCTCGGTGTGTTGTAGTGATGTAATGGTATTATACTTCGCACATGCTCGGTGTGCTACAGTTACTTAATGCTACTATAGGTGGCTCAGTGAGATGTAGTGATGTAATGGTACTATAGTTAGCACATGTTCAGTGAGATGTAGTGATGCAATGGTACTATAGTAGGCACATGCTCAGTGAGTTGTAGTAATGTAATAGTAGTATAGTTGGCACATGCTCAGTGAGCTGTAGTGATGTAATGGTATTATACTTCGCACATGCTCGGTGTGTTGTAGTGATGTAATTGTACTAAGATATTTAAGCTCTGAGAGGACTTGAAATAAACGGACTCCATCTTTGACCATCCTCATGGGTCCCTGCCTCATCATTCCTCCAACAAGACCAAGGACTCAGGCTGGTCCCAAGATACTCCAGAGAGCTAATCTGGAGGGTATATTTTGGCACCCCAGTGTGTGGGCTCTAGAAAGCACAGGGACAACTTTTTGTTTGCTTATTTTGATCTTTGCTTTTTTTCTGTTTTCCCAGAAGTTATTTTGGTGCTTGGCCCTTAACTAATATTTTTTCACTATTTTTTTGATTTAGGTTAAAGGTCAATTCCTGTCAAAGTTTATATAATTCCCACTGTAGGAACAAGTTTTTCCTTGTTGGTGATGATCATTCAGAAGAGATGTTTTTTTTTTCTTTGAAAGAATGAAATTATCAGTAAGATGAATCAAGTCATCTTTAACTGTTAGCTTAACTACCTTTGGTGAATAGGAATTCTCTTTATAAATGTAAACAGATTATATCCTCCTTTCCTAGCCTATCATCTCCTATGACAGGCTTGATATCTGTGTCCCAATTCATCCATTTCCTCTTTCTGTCCAAATGCTTTCCAATATATTCCAATATCAACATGACTCTGTTTCTGCATTCATTGATTCAACCAGATTATTTGCATTATGCTTCTTATCATTGATCCCTGGTTTCCTTAATGGTAGTGCTAGAAATGATGAATTGTACAAGGAGCTGTGGATTTGGGAGTCAGAAGCCATACATTTGATTCCTTTCTTGATTCTTCCTATCTGTCGGGCTGTGGGAAAATGACTTAACCTCTCAAAGCCTGTTTCCTCATCTGGAAAATTGAGGTCATAAAACTTGACCGACGTCCCCACTTCAAAAGAGTTTTTGGACAAAAATATCTTATAAACCTCAAAGTGTGAGTTACATCTATTACAGAAATACTTTGTAGTAATTTAGCAGCTAATCAAAATATTTGTTTCTCCAAAGATATTTGGGAACATATAAAAATAAATGGTATATTGAATTAATTTCTGTAGAATCATTCTTCAAGAATATGTTAATAGATGCTCAAGCCTATCATGTCAAAATCTTACTAAGTGAAGGAGAGGTTCTTTTCAGGTTTCAACCACTAAAATTTTAATATCTAAATAAATTATTTTGTAAATCCATTTTAGTGGTGGTAACCTGCCAAATGAGAGAGGAAGTTTCAAATGAGAAAAACTAATGGATAGAGCATTTAGGATGAAGTCAGATGTGAGTTCAAATCCGGTCTTAAATATGTCCTAGCTGTGTGAACTAGAGCAAGTCACATAACTTCTGTTTCCTTAATTATGAAATAAGGATAACCATAGCACTTACATTCCCAGATATTCCTTACCAAAGTATCTGACTTAATTCATGCTTATTTTTTTCTCCCTATTCCATACTTCATGTAGATTTGTTTAACATAAATTTTGGTTTGGTACAAGGAAATGGTAAGCAAGGATGGACACTTCAGAATAATTGTTAGGGAACAATACAGCATGTGATGGTGCATAATATGAGAATAATACAGATGAATGAAATATTCTGTGAATCAGTCACTATAACAAGTTCTGTGTATACAGAGACACAAAAAAGAGAAAGACATCTGCTTTCAAGGACCTTGCATTCCAATATGGGAAGACCACATACATATAAGAAGAATGGTGAAAAGGGAGGAGTTTTCTGAATCAGAGTCAAAGGGAAAGCTGATTCCGGCAGAGGGAGAAGCATTACCAGTGGATATAGCATCAGGCCTAGCATCAGGAAGATTCATCCTCATGATTTCAAATTTGGTCTCAGACATTTACTAGCTGTGTCATGCTGGCCAAGTAACTTAACCCTGATTGCCTCAGTAAACAAAATGGAGAAGGAAATTGCAAACCACTCTACTATCTTGGCTAAGAAAATCCCAAAAGGGAGTTACAAAGAATTGCACATTCCCGAAATATTGAACATGAAAATATAGCAAACATGAACTACACTTAGATTGACATAAATTGGAGAGCTGCTAAAATGGGAACATATGCCTGATAATACAAATGTGATGACAATTGAGACAGAAGAATGATATTTGGATTGGGCTATAGAACTTGTAAAGAGCAGAATTTGTATCAGGATCATAAGAAACTCACAGACACTTACTCCCCCATCGCAGAAAAAAGATGCAGAAACATTGCCTATATTTGGGTGACTTATGGAAAGGCAAGATGGCATTACGTGCCTTTTTGTGTCTTTTTTGTTTTTGGCTAGACAAAATCACCCACTGTGCCACCTGATCACCAGGGATTAAATGTGGTTATTACTGACACTTGAGAACAAAATGCCTGAAGTCAATTAAAAATATATAAATGGAAATGGGATATATTCTTTATTTTATTATTTTTTAGAAGTTTCAAATGGCAATTTTTGCTAAATAGTCTCCAAGCATAATAAAATGTATAAAAAATAGCATAAATAAAATTATTTAAAATACAGCTTGTGGCAACGTTCAAAACAGAAAAAAGAAACAAAATTAGAAGATCAGATTATAAATTTAGGTTAATGTGCTCTCAAATAGACTTACTTGAAAGAAGAAATCTTTAACTCTGGTCTTATTTTTTAAGAGTATGAAATAATAAATTAAAGATGAGTATAAATGATTAAATCAGCGGTAGGCAGAAAGATATGGTTTCTTCATGGAAATCAATCAGCTTTTTGCTCTCTTAAGTATAGAGTTGACTAATTAAGGAGAGTATATTAGATAATTCTGTAGTATATAATAGATGGAGTAACAGACAAAGTCAGATATCTCTAGATTCAAATCACAACTCAGATACTTCCTTACTATGTTACTCTGGGCAAATTATTTTACCTTTCTGTGCCGCAATCACTTCATTTGTAAAATGAAGGAATAAGAGTCCTAAGTTCCTTTTTACTTCTAAATATATTATTCTATGAACACTGTCTTGTAGATAAGATGATTTGTCAGTGTCAGGATTATGTCAAAGTAAGAAAGTAAAGTTAATTTAAAAAGTAAGAATGAATCCAATTTTTTTATTAAAACTTTTTATTTGAAAAAACGTATGTATTTGCAAAACATATTTATTTGCAAAATATTAACCCTTACAAAACTCTGTTACAAATTTCCCCCCCTACTCCCCACCCCTCCCCCAGATGGCAGGATATCCACTACATGTTAATTATGTTAAAATACATGACAAATCGATTATATGTATACATATTTCCACACTGTTCATTTTTGTGCAAGAGAAATCATATCTACAAGAAAGAAAAATCAGAGAAAGGAAACACAATGCAAGCAAACATCAATAGAGAGCATGAAAATGATACGTTGTAGTCCACATTTCACACCCCTCTCTCTGGGTGTATATGGCATTCTTCACTGAACAATTGGAACTGGTTTGAAGCATTTCATTATTGAAGAGAGCCATGTCCATCAGAATTGATCGTCATATAGCCTTGTTGTTGCTGTGAATAATGATCTCTGCTCACTTCACTCAGCATCAGTTCATGCAAGTCTCTCCAGGCCTCTCTGTAATCGTCCTGCTTGTCGTTTCTCACAGAACAATAATATTCCATAATATTCATATACCATAATTTATTCAGCCACTCTCCAATTGATGGGCATCCATTCAGTTTCCAGTTTCTAGCCACTACAAAAAGAGCTGCCATAAACATTCTTGCACATGTGGGGCCCTTTCCTTCTTTTATGATTTCTTTGGGATATAAGCCCAATAGAAATGCTGCTGGGTCATAGGGTATGCACAGTTTGATCACTTTTTGAGCATAGCTCCAAATTGCTCTCCAGAATGATTGGATCTGTTCACAATTCCACCTACAATGCATCATTGTCCCAACTTTCCCACATCCCCTCCAAGACCTGTCATTATCCTTTCCTGTCATTTTAGCTAATCTCACAGGTGTGTAGTGGTACCTCAGAGTTGTTTTAATTTGCATTTCTCTGATCAATAGTTATTTGGAGCACCTTTTCATATGACTAAAAATAGTTTTAATTTCATCATCTGAAAATTGTCTGTTCATATGCTTTGACCATTTATCAATTGGAGAATGACTTGAATTCTTATAAATATGAGACAATTCTCTATATATTTTAGAAATGAGGCCTTTATCAGAACCCTTAAATGTAAAGATGATTTCCCAATTTGATGCTTCCCTACTAATGTTGTCTGCATTAGTTTTGTTTGTACAGAAACTTTTTACCTTAATATAATCAAAATTATCTATCTGGTGTTCAATTAAGAATTCCAGATCTTCTTTGGATATAAATTTATTCCATCTCCACAGATCTGAGAGGTAAACTATCCTATGTTCCCCTAATTTGCTTACAATATCACTCTTTATATCTAGATCATGAATCCATTTAGATCTTATCTTGGTATGCAGTGTTAGGTGTGGGGGTCCAGCCCTAATTACTTCCACATTAGTTTCCAATTTTCCCAGGAGTTTTTGTGGAATAATGAGTACTTATTCCAAAAGCTGGGGTCTTTGGGTTTATCAAACACTAAATTGCTAAAGTTATTACCTAGATTGTCCTGATAACCTATCCTATGCCAATGATCGACTGCTCTATTTCTCAGCCAGTACCAAATGGTTTTGATGACTGCTGCTTTATAATATAGTTTTAGATCTGGTACAGCAAGGCCACCTTCATCTGCCTTTTTTCATTAATTCCTTTGAAATTCTTGACCTTTTGTTCTTCCAAATGAACTTTGCTTCTATTTTTTCTAGATCTGTAAAATAATTTCTTGGGAGTTTGATTGGTATGGCACTAAATAAGTAAATTAATTTGGGTAGTATTGTCATTATTATTATATTCGCTCAGACTACCCATGAGCACTTAATGTTTTTCCAATTGACTAGGTCTGATTTTATTTGTGTGGATAGTGTTTTGTAGTTAATTCGTATAGTTTCTGACTTTTTCTTGGCAGATAAATTCCCAAGTATTTTATGCTATCATCCACCATTTTGAATGGAATTTCTTTTTCTATCTCTTGCTGCTGAACTTTGTTGGTAATATATAAGAATGCTGATGATTTATGTGGATCTATTTTAAATCCTGCAACTTTGCTAAAGTTGTGAATTGTTTCTAGTAATTTTTTAGTTGAGTCTCTAGGGTTCTCTAAGTATACCATCATGTCATCTGCAAAGAGTGATAATTTGGTTTCTTCATTACCTACTCTAATTCCTTTTATCTCTTTTTCTTGTCTTATTGCCAAAGCTAACATTTCTAATACAATATTAAATAGTAATGGTGACAGTGGGCAGCCTTGTTTCACTCCTGATCTTATTAGGAATGGTTCTAGTTTGTCTCCATTACATATGATGCTTGCTAATGGTTTGAAATAGATGCTACCATAGTAGAGATACAGTTCTCAAGAGTTCTTTCCTTTTTACCTTTCTATGCTTCTCTAGAGTTGTGTTTGGAGGTCAAATTTTTTGTTCAGATCTGGTCTTTTCATTAGAAATAGGTGAAACTCTCCTGTATCATTGAATGACCATCTTCGCTGGAAGATAATGCTCATTCTAGCTGGATAGCTTATTCTTGGCTGTAATCCAAGTTCTTTTACCTTTCACAATATCTGATTCCAGGCCCTTCGGTAGTCCAATAATCCTTAGATTGTCTCTCCTGGATCTGTTTTACATGTCAGTTATTTTTCCTAGGAAATAGTTCATATTTTCTTCTATTTTTTTTCCTTTTTTTTCTGAGATACTAGAATGATTCTGCTCATTTTCTAGATGAAAAAACTGAAGCAAAAAGTTAAGTGACTTAACAAGAGTCTCACAACTAAGAAGGTCTAAAGCCAGATTTGAACTTGAGAAAATGAGTCTATCCATTGCAAAATCTAGTTCCCCCACAAATTGGATCATAAGTTGGGAATATTTTTTGTAGGGAGAAGCTAAATATTAGATGAAAAGTTTGAAAAGCAAGGAAAATATGCATAATTTAAGGTTTAACATTTTTTTTATTATTGTGGTTCCAGCATGGGGAACCTACTTAAGCTAGTTCCAAGTTATTGTTGCATTTTGAAATTCCATTAATACCAAAGAGAGTTAAGGCAGAGGAGAGAAAGCAGTAAGTGACCAGCCCAAATTGTGTATTGGAAGAGCAAGGGTACAGTGTGACATCTGTGCCTGGCTCTTCATTTCTAGGATTAGATTAGTCTCACATTGAAAAAGCCATTTATGACATTCTTTATCAGTTTGTATTAGTTTAATTTAAATCTAATGTCAATCCAGAAAAGAAGGTAAATAGCATTTTAACTAATTTACAGATTATACTAAATAGGGAGTTTTAAACACTACCAGGAACAAAGAAAAATAGAAATAAAATGAGATAGGTTAGAGATATGAAGAAATAATAAAGTGCAATTCATTTTTTAAAATAAAGAGGCTATTACATCTAAAGATAATGTATCCTTGACAGAGATATTCAATATGAGAAAGCAATCTCAGAAATATCAGAATTGAAAAAGATCTCTCAATAACAGTAATTGCAAATTAGATATAAATTTGCAGTTCAGTATTGAAAAGTTTAAAAATAAGTTCAATCTGGACCTACAAATCTTGAAGGACTCTATAGGAGAGTAAGTGATGTGTGTATATAAGTACATAGATGTGTATATATGGAGTTTGTGTGTATGTATGTCTGGCAATTGTGTGATATAACTATCTAACAAGCAAGGTAATTTGGGAGATATATGAACTTATCATGCCCTTGAATGTCAGCTACTCATTCTTCCAAACATCATCTGAATGTGGAAATGACATGATGAGGCATCCTATTGCTACTTTTTCAAGGGAATTGAAAATATATTGTTATGAATCTTATGCTTCTAAATTCATCATCTTTGACAATGGATAGATATATCTACAACTAACTATGGAAAACAGTGTTTTGTATTAAGAAGGAAGGATATAGAGATGGGAGTAGAGAGACTTTGCTTTGATACTCTAAAATCTGTAATTCATCTGTTATTAAATAGTCATTTTGTTGCTTTGAACCCTGATTTTCATATATGTAAAATGAGAGTCAATAATATTTGCTTTTATTACATCATTTAAAAATTACTATCAAGTGAACATATTGGAAAATAATTAAATATTTTATAAAGTATTTTAGCCCCATATGTCCCTATGTTCACAAAAATGTTCAGCCAAAAGTTTCATAACACCATAAATTTGGATGCAAAATGGTGAAATAGACTGATTAAAATAAAAATTCTATTAAAATCCATTAAACTTCATGAAAAAGAATAAAAAATAGGCAAAAGTGATAACAGATCTAAGGGGAAAAATCAGTGTTGAAAGATCAATTCCACTTCCTTGAGATGGTAGAAGAAATTTTCATAAGCCCAATTAGTATCTCACTTTTCTGTCAACCATATTTATTTCTTTTTCCAGAACTCTCTTCACAACTCACCTTCTTAATGAAGTTTTGCCAAGTAACCCCATCTGGTGCCAGTCATTCAAAATAACACTTGGTAACATTTCACTTATGCCTATAGCAGCACATCCACATCTGTCTACCATCCATTCAACCTCCATACTGTTTGATTATTTAGTCCACATGAATATTATGATACTGTAAGTTTCTGGTTATTTTGTATTGCTGTACATTTGCATATTTCTATTCAAGGATATTTTTTGCTTTTGATTATGCCTTTTTTCAGGTACTTTAAGGTCATTGAAGGCTGAAGACCTGCTGACATTTTCTGGCAAGTTTAGAAACATGATTGGTTAAATTATTCCCTTTTGTCTGCATACCAGAGAGTTAGGGAAAAGCAAAAGGTAAAAAAAAGGAGTGTCTTGGCAGCCATTTAGAAATCTGTGGTTTCCTTTTTATTCTCAAGCAGTTTCAAATATTGTTTTTCCCTTATCTGAGCTGTTTACTTATACCTCCAGCCAGTATTTTGGTAGTTTCGTTAAGGATGTGAACAAAATGGGACATTGTTCTTTCTTTTTTGTTAAAGCTTTTTATTTACAAAACATATGCATAATTTTTCAACATCGTCCCTTACAAAGCTTAATGTTAAAAATTTTTCCTTCCTAGTTCCCACCCCCACCCCTAGATGGCAGAAAGTTTAATACATATTAATTATGTTAAAATATTTGACAGATCTAATATGTGTATACATATTTATGCAGTTATCTTGCTGTACAAGAAAAA
>JAJPUD010010495.1:6134-20781 GCA_023553655.1 Myrmecobius fasciatus
ATTCTGATGGACATGGCTCTCTTCAACAATGAAATGTTTCAAACCACCTCCAATTGTTCACTGAAGAAAGCCATATACACCCAGAGAGAGGGATGCGAAATGTGGACCACAACATAACATTCTCATACTCCTTGATTGATGTTTGCTTACATTGTGTTTCCTTTATCTGATATATCATTTGTGTAGATAAGATTTTTCTTGCACAACAATGATAAGTTTGGAAATATGTATACATATATTCGATTTGCCAATATTTTAACATAATTAACATGTAGTGGATATCCTTGGGTCTGGGGGAGGGGTGGGTATGTTGGTGGGAAGAATTTCTAACGGAAAGCTATGTAAGTGTTATTGTTGAAGAATTACCCACACATATGTTATGCAAATAAAATAAAATTAAAAAAAAAAAAGAAAAAGAGAATACCCAAGAATTCCCAACTACCTTGGTAGTAGATGCAACAATTGATGGTCTGGACCAATGACCTAGAAAACCAAGCTTTTATAGGTCCAAGCTGAAAAATATTGTGTGGTATATAAGGTAATGCAATATAATATAATATGATTTTATATGATATGATGACATAATAATAATATGATATGATATAAATAGAAAACTTATAACCTTCCTCAGTAGTACTGAGGATCATTTGGCTGACTCTGCAAAACAAGTGGCACAGTGGAAAGAATACTGAGGCAGAGTTAGGAAGACTCAAGTTCAAATCTTGCCATGGGCACTTATTCTACATCTGTCATACATTCATTCTCAGCCCCAGTTTTCTCACATATAAGATAACAGAATTGTACTTAATGATCTATTAGTGTCCATTTCAGCTCTATCTTATGATCCTGTAGCCTAACCCTCATGTGGAACCAAGGGAAGGTAATTTTCTTTTTCCAGTCATGCTAGCATATTCTGATGCAGTATTAGGGAGAAAACAGATTGGTCATGTCCTCTGCCATAACAAAACCCATGATGAAAGGAGCCAATCAAATCAGTCCTTCCTCCTCCTCAACTAATCATTTTGATGTAGAGTTCTTATCTAAATATACTCTCTTTTGATGCCAATCCCAAACTCTTATCTTCATCTACTTCAAACCTTCCACTCTTGAGACCCTATATTTTTCCATCTTGCCTCTTCATTGTGTTTTTTTTTTCTTAGTGGAACTGCAAATCAGTCCAACTATTTTTTTTTAATATAAAGCTTTTTATTTTCAAAAACATATGAGTGATTTTTCAACATTGACCTTTGCAAAATTTTTTTTTCCCAAGCTTTTCCCCTCCTTCCCCCCACCCCCACCCCTAGATGACAAGTTATCTAATACATGCTAAATAGGATAAATTATATGACAAATACAATACATGTATACATATCTATACAGTTATCTTACTGCACAAGAAACACCAGATCTAGAAAGAGAAGAAGAAAAAAACAACCTAAGAAGGAAAACAAAATGCATGGAAATATTCACAGAAAGCGTTAAAATGCTGTGTTGTAGTTCACACTCAGTTCCCACAGGCCTCTCTCTGGATGTATACGACTATCTTCATTGCTGAAGAACTGGTTTGAATCACATCATTGTTGAAGAGAACCATGTCCATCAAAATTGATCATCGTATAGTCTTGTTGCTGTGTATAATGTTCTCCTGGTTCTGCTGATTTCACTCAGCATCAGTTCATATAAGTCTCTCCAGGCCTCTCTGAAATCATCCTGCTGGTTGTTTCTTACAGAACAATAATATTCCATAACATTCATATACCATAATTTATTCAGCCATTCTCCAATTGATGGGCATCCATTCACTTTCCAGTTTCTAGCCACTACAAAAAGGGCTGCCACAAACATTCTTGCACATGTGGGTCCCTTTCCCTCCTTTAAAATCTCTTTGGGATATAGGCCCAGTAGAAACACTGCTGGGTCAAAGGGTATGCACAGTTTGATAACTTTTTGAGCATAGCTCCAAATTGCTCTCCAGAATGGTTGGATCCGTTTACAGTTCCACCAACAATGTATCAGTGTCCCAGTTTTCCCACATCCCCTCCAACAGTTATCATTATCATTTCCTGTCATTTTAGCCAATCTGACAGGTGTGTAGTGGTATCTCAGAGTTGTCTTAATTTGCATTTCTCTGATCAATAGTGACTTGGAGCACCTTTTCATGTGACCGGAAATAGTTTCAATTTCCTCATCTGAAAATTGTCTGTTCATATCTTTTGACCATTTATCAATTGGACAATGGCTTGAATTCTTATATATTTGAGTCAATTCTCGATATATTTTAGAAATGAAGCCTTTATCAGAACTTTTGGATGTAAAAATATTTTCCCAGTTTACTGCTACCCTTCTAATCTTGTCTGCATTCATTTTGTTTGTACAAAAACTTTTTAACTTGATATAGTCAAACTTATCTATTTTGTGATTAATGATGACCTCTAGTTCTTCTTTGGTCACAAATTCCTTCCCCCTCCACAGGTCTGAGAGGTAAACCATCCTACATTGTTCTAATTTGTTTATAATATCATTCTTTATGCCTAGATCATGAATCCATTTTGACCTTATCTTGGTATATGGTGTTAGGTGTGGGTCAATGCCTAATTTCTTCCAGACTAGTTTCCAATTATCCCAGCAGTTTTTGTCAAATAGTGAGTTTTTATCCCCAAAACTGGGATCTTTGGGTTTATCAAACACTAGATTACAATTGTCATTGAGTATTTTGTCCTGTGAACCTAACCTATTCCACTGATCCACTAATCTATTTCTTATCCAATATCAAATGGTTTTGGTGACCACTGCTTTATAACATAGTTTTAGATCTGGTGCAGCTAGGCCACCCTCATTTGCATTTTTTTTCATTAATTCCCTTGAAATTCTTGACCTTTTGTTTTTCCAGATGAATTTTGTTGTTATTTTTTCTAGTTCAGTTAAATAATCTCTTGGGAGTTTGATTGGTATAGCACTAAATAGATAGATTAGTTTAGGTTCATTGTGTTCTTTAGAAACCCATTCCATTGTTAACAAACTTCCCTTCACCCTTGACCTTTTCCTTTTACACCCTTTTCATCTTGGACTCATAAACAACTCTTCCTTCAGAAAAATGGCAACCTTCTCCAGTTTGGAGCACTCATCCTTTTGTATACCCCACATATTAGGAGAGGGTAAGGAAAAGACATGTCCTTTTTTTCTCACTATCATTTCCAGACCTTGCCTCTACCATAATCATTAGTGACCTCTCATCTTTTCAGGATCGTTACCATATACAATGGTTCTTCATCTTCTTAGGTGTTACTACTGTACTTTCCCAAAAAAAATATGGCTAATAAGCAAAAGGAAATAGAAATGCCAGTCTTACTGGTATTATTGCAATTTGTGGAATAAGACCTATTACTAGATGTGGCATTGAAAAGATATCTTGTTAAAAATAAACAAGATATGGGGGCAGCTAGGTGGCGCAGTGGATAGAGCACCAGCCCTGAAGTCAGGAGGACCTGAGTTCAAATCTGGTCTCATACACTTAACATTCCCTAGCTGTGTGACCTTGGGCAAGCCACTTAACCTCAATTGCCTCAGCAAAAAAAAAAAAAAAAAAAAGCAAAATAAATAAATAAATAAACAAGGTAGATAAATTAAAGTGTGTTTGAGGATTAGCATTGCATATAATATATGTCCCTGAGGAAATCTGAGAATGAGATGTGGGAAACATGGTGAAGAATGTTTGACTGGATATTATAGTGTCAAAGAATGATGTACATAAAATTGGTAAGGACTTTAGATACCCACATAATCTAACTTCCTTATTTTACAAATGAGAAAAACAAAGCTCCAAGAGGAAAAAAAAAAACTTATCCAAGATCACACAAACATACTAGAGTCAAGATTTTGAACCAGATATTCTGACTTCAAATCTAATATATTTCCCACTATGTTACTCCAATCTATGAGAGCAGAAACAGAAGTCATATTGTCATAAGAGTATAATATAATGGCCTAGACAGAAAGGGGAATTAAATGAAGAGTTTAGCAACACAAATCACACTCAGTCATAGGGGCATGATATAGTAGTGAGAGGGAAATAGCAGTCATTTTAATACCTGCTGGCATGTTCTCTCAGCCACAAGTGAAGCAATTAATAATTTGTTTAGGAATATAAATTATTCTATAAGAATGGCTTTGACTTCATCCCCAAAGTGTTTGTATGTTAAATCACTGTTCTCATTTTCTTTGATGAAAATATATATTACTTCTATGATTTGTACTTTAAAATACTAATTCTTCAGGATTAAATTATTTAGTATTCCAACCATTTGAAAGCTTTCTTCTAGGGACTTTTATTGATTTTTTATTCTATTGTGGTTAGAAAAAATGTATTTAGTATTTCCATTTCTTTACATTTATTGATGTGGTTTTTATTCCTAATATGTGGTCAATTGTCATACAAGTTCTATGCAGAGCTAAGAAATATGTATACTCCTTTTTATTCCCATTCATTAATTTCCAGAGATATGCTATTTTTAACATTTCTAAAATTCTATTCAAGTTTTTCACTTCTTTCTTGCTTATCTTTTTGTTAGATTTGTCTAGATCCTAAAGTGTCCACACTGTTATAATTTTGCTGCCTAATTTTTCCTGAAATTTGATTAATTTTTCCTTTAAGTACTTAGATATTATGCCATTCAGTGCATGTGTATTAAGTATTGTTATTATTCCTTGTTTATGGTACCTTTAAACATAATTTGTTTTCTCTGTTTCTTTCTTTTAAACATGTCTAATTCAATCACTGCGTTATCTGAAATCATAATTGCTATTTTTAAATTTCTGAGCTTGATGAAAGCATAATAAATTCACCTCAGGGTCCTCATTTTAATGCTGTCCTTTATATTTCAAATGTGTTTCTGATGAATAACATTATTAGATTCTTCTTTCTTATCCATTCTGTTATTTCCTTCTTTTATAGGTGATTTCATAGTTTATGTTTATGTTCATAGTTACTATTATTAATTATGTTTTTCCCTTTACCATATCCTCTTAGATTTCCCCTTTTTTGCCCTTGACCTATAACCCTCTTTTCAAAGAAGAAAGTCATCAAAATGATGTAATAAATACTAATGATTTGTAATTGAAGGGATTTCTTTTCTTGCTACAACCACTCTTCTCTTCCCCCTCAGCCAGTTACATTCTTGCGCATTCTTTATTTTCATTTAATCCCTCTTTTGTTCCACCCTATGAATCTGGAATTAATTTTGCTTATTATTATTCTCTCCCTCATACTGCAATCTCTCTTAAATCCTTCTCTCCCTAAACCCCATACCTCTCCATTTCCCTGTTAAGTTTAATGTATTTCTACACCAAACTCCCTCTCTCCCTCTCTCTCTCCCCCCCACCTCTTTTCCTTCCTCCCTCCCTGTATATTGAGAAGTACTATTGCGTAGTAGATATAGGATCAGTCTTGGATTCTGGAAAACCTGCATTCAGATTTTCTCAGGTTTTTACATTAAATGTGTACAAACTACTTTAACCTCTCTATTGACCCAGTTTCCTCATCTGTAAAAAGAGAGGGTTGGAATTAATGGCCTTTAAGATCCCTTCCCTTCTAAGTCTAAATCTATGATGCTATGACCCTTTTCACTTACATCAAGTATGAGAAATATTGAGTTCAACTCCTTTATCCCTCCATTTTTTCTACCCTTTTCTCCTACTTTTAAAAAGAAAGGAAAGCACCTACTATTTACTAGGCTAAATACTTTACAAATATTTCTTCTATCTTCACAACAATGCTGGAAGGTAAAATCCTCATTTTACAGATTAGACAGAATAAGTGACTTGCCCAGAGTTAAGTGACTCTAGGCCTAGTGCTCTATCCACTGCACCACCTAGCTGCTTCTAAGACTATCAGAGAAATAAATTTATCATTAGGAATCTGAAAGTAGACACTCTCTCTTCTTTCCCATTAGAACATAAGCATTTTCTCATCATTTTGCCCCTTCCAATTGCTTAATTGTATTTGTCTTTTTAGATTTCTCTTGATTTCATTTCAAATTTTATATTTAATTTTAATCTTTTCATGAGAAAATTTGCAAGGAGTTAAAGCTCTACCCCCAACAATAACTTGCACAGTTATGCAAGTAGCATAAAAGTTATCAACAATATCAGATCAGAAAAAGAAGTAGACCAGACATGTAACAAGAGTGAGAAATGATGGATAATCAGGTCAATTGCTACACTGGTAACCATGGAATATTAAAATATTTAGAAAAAATAGCAACAACAAAAACAACAAAATCTAGAAGTTTCCTAGCACATTGAGTGGTGACCTTTTGGGAGGTCTTATGAAGCAAAAATCAAACATGATAAGAAAGCCCAGACTTGATAGAGTGCAATATAGTCTGATGGAGGAATAATAGCCTAACAATGATAGAATGAAGAATTGAGCACAAGACAAGAGGTTTTATTTCTCTGTATTCTCTCCCCATTGGGTGCTCCCTGACTGACTCTCTGTGTAACACTCTTACTCATGGAAATTAATAGTGTAGAATGCTGAAGTTAGGAGGACTCACAGGACTTTTGAAGTAGAAAATTGAAATCCCTGACAAAAAGGAAAGGGGAACAAACATTTATTGATATTCACAACTCTGAGGAATAAATGCTTTTATCCCCATTTTACAGTTGAGGAAACTGAGACAGAGAGGTTAAGTCAATTGCTAAGGGTCACACTAGTAAGTATCTAAAATTCCCCTAAGGTAGAATTTGAACTCGGGTTTTCTTGACTCCAGGCCCATGGACTGCCACACTTAGGGGATGGTCTATCTGTTCATTCTGTTGCAGACAGGGAAAGATCAGCCACTGGAAAAGCAACATCTAAAGTATGCCTTCAACACTCACTACAAGTCTGATTGTCACTCTCAAGTAATATAAAATGACAAAGAATCTTTCCTGTTCATGTTTCTTCATTCATTCATTTATTCAACAATGTTTATGAATTGTCTAATTAAAATTAAATAATTTGCCTGATTTTTGCCCTCAAAGTGCTTATGATACACTGGAGGTTTATAGCATATGCACAAATAAGGATGACACACAATAGAACATGAGAGGGGCAAAAGAGATGTCCAGACAAAATGGTCTAGCAACATTTGAGGAAGGAGATCACTTTAAGCTGTTCATCTGAAAACAAACTCCCTCCATTGCTCAGTGAGCAAAGGGCTGTAATCCAAGAGCAAATAATTTTTCAGCATCAGTAAAGTAAACCTCATATGCCAATCACATATCTCTCCAATGGTCATAAAGCTGGGACTCCCAAACACTAAGACCCTAGGGGAATAAATTGGCAATGAGATAGGAGCCTTAGGCTGCAAATTCACTTGCATTTGTGTTTACATAGCTTTTTTTTTTTTCAAATAAAAAATAAATACACACAGCCATAAGGTTTCTTTGTTTTTCTATCTCCCTGGAGAGAAGAATAGGAACTGTTGCTTATTTGAGCTCAGCAGCAATGTAAACCTGCAGCCCGTTAGCTGGGTCCTGACCTGGATACTCTAGGGAGGAGACAGAAGAAGCTCTGGTTCACATCTCTGAGTTCTTTAATTGGGTCAATCCTTAATGTGGCATGCTGGGTGCTTCTGAGTTCAAGTTAATCACCTAGATAGAGATGGGGTGTCAGGATTTCTGACAGAAGCACACTAGAGAAAAGAAGCAAAGACTTAAAAGATATTGTCGAGGATGCAAATATTGTTACTTATAGTATAGATTCACCCCATCCAAATCTTTTGCTAAACTCTATGCCCAAAACTTCATGCAGCAGCCCAAGTACAAGATGTCCCCAGGAATACCTGCATAACACAAGAAAACGGGTGTAGGCCAATGAAAACCAAATAGGAACACCAAACCTTTTTATCTGCCTTACTCTATAAGGAGGATGTCTCACTGACTCCCTTTTTTCTTTCAGAACAACTAGCTCTACAATAGTAATTTAGTGAGCCAGCCTTATAGATACCAGTTCTGCTTCTCTCAGACATTTGTACATTCACAGCACAGGTAAGAAACAGATGTCCTCTTCAAGGAAATAGCAAGTGATTGTTGGTTTTCTATCTCCATACCTTAATTATGCAAGAGATAAAGCTGTGAATTTTCTCTTCTTTTGGACCAAATTCATTGGGAATAATGCTGGAATTAAAATAGGAACAGGAAAGTCTAAATTAAGGGTTATCAGTTGGTCAATCCTGGTCTATTAGTTCACTCCAAACATCCACTTAGATTAAGAATCTTGTAGATTCAAAGGACAAGGACTCCAAAAAGCATTTATTAAATGCCTACTATGTTCCAACTGCTGGGATTACAAAGATAAAAGCAAGAGAATCCCTGTTGTCAAGGAGATTACATTCCCACTGAATGTAATGACATATACAAAGAGGTAAAAGCCGAGTAAATTAAGGAAAGATAAAATATTAACTAGGAAAGTTAGCCTGGAGGAGATTGCATTTGAGTTGAGCTTTGCAGAAGGATTTTAGGAAGACTTCCTGAGAGGAAGAGATAAGGAAGGTATACATCTCAGATCTAGAGGACAATTTGAGTAAAGACCAGGAGGCAAGCATTTGGAGAGTAGTCATAAATTCTACTTGGCTAGAAAGGAGAATCACACAGCCATCCTCCTTCCCCACCTAGTTCAGGCTCTTATCTTTTATCTGGATTATTATAGTAACTTCTAAATCTATCTCCCTTTTTCAATCTCTCTCCTCTCCAATGAATCATCCATAGTCTTGCCAAAATAATTTTCCTAAAGGACATAAATGGTTATATTATGCAAAATCTTCTGTGATATCCTATTCTAGAAAACATTACAAAATTCTATTTGGAATTTAAAGTCCAAGCTGTCTTTCCATTTTTATTTCTTACATAAAGAGAAGGGATAGATGTGAGTGATATTATGGAGGAGAAATCCATAAGACTTGGCAATTATATATGGAGAATGAGTGAGAGGGAAGAGTCAAAAGATAACTCACTTTGTGACTGGGAGGATGATGCCTACCACACAAATTTATATTTTGTTGTGGTGTGTCAAGGAGTTGGTTACTATTCTTTGAATTCCTTTAATTCTAAAAGTCATAACCTAAGGGAATCTACCTTGATCATATACAGTCCTATCTCTGTTTCATCAGAAGTCAGTATCTTAAGGTCAGTGGTGTGAAAGACTAGATTTTGTTTTGCTTGACCTCAAAAAGTGAAAATAAAGGGGAAATGTTTCAAAAAAAAAGGTAGCTTGTTTTTTTGTTTTTGTTTTTGTTTTTTGTTTGTTTTTGTTTTTTACTTCTACAGAAGGAAAACCTTCTGATGTATCCAAAACTAGAATATGCTAACCTAAAAAATAGTGAGTTCCACGTTACTGGCACTAGATTTTAGATGCTCACTTGTTGGGAATATTGAAGGGGGAATTCTTGATTATAGAGGTGATTCATATATAGGATGGTTAAGATGACCTCTGAATTCCTTTCTGCCTCAGAGCACCTAGGGAACTAGTAAAGAGCCATCTAATATTGCTTTCTGACTTCTCTGGGAATTGTACATACACTACATTCATAGAAACATTACCTGGTGCAGGTCACCAGTTCAAATGCAGGAAATATAAAATGTCCAAAGAGGGCAGAAGTGATTGCCACATGGCAATCTCTACAAACAAAAACACTAGCAGAGCAAGGTCTATGGAGAAGTTGGAGTCTTTTGGGTATCAGTGGAAACATTTATTTCTTTATCATTTTTATCCAGTCCCTCATACCTTCATTAGTTATCTATTCATACATCCATCAACTTCTCCCTTTCCTCTCCATAATTAGAACAATGGAGTTCTCTATCTCATTAAGATTTACAGTGTTTTCTTCACCACAACCCTGGAAGTCAGTCTATTATTAACACCATTTTATATGTAAGAAAACCAAGGCACACTAAGGCAATTAACTCCAAGTCCTTCCTTCAAATAATTTGCATGGAGAAGAACACAGTGATTAGCATCTCTAAAAATGAAGCAGAGAGCACAGCACCTTGGCTTTAGTAGATAATCAATGAAAAAAAATTTAAGTGCCTACCTTGTGCCAGGCACTTTTCTGGGTGCCGTTGACTCAACAATCTAAATACAGTAGTTCCTTTCCTCAAAGAACTTACATGCTGTCAAGGAAGACAATATATACATATGTAATCATATATAAAATAAGTATGTAAAATATGCATAAAATAAAAATGGAGCAAATTTGGGAGTTGAGACATTAGCCCTTGGGGGAGCTAGAAGCTCTGAACGATGTTAGAAGTTCTTAGAGGTAGAAGTGAGGAAGGAACTTATTTTAGGCATGGAAAATAATTTGGGGAAATGCACAAAGATGGGAAATGGAATCTGTTGTTTGAGAAACAAGTCCAATTCTTCTTGACCATATAGTGTTTCAAGCAAAGCAGTGCATAAAAAAGCCTGGGAATGTAAGTTAGAGTCAACTTATAAGGGATTTTAAAAATCAAAGAGAAGAGGTTGTACTTGATCTAAAGATAGCAGAGAACAAATGGAGTTGCTTGAGCAAGAGAATGGCAGGACTTAAAATTTTCACTTTGGCAGAAGAATAAATATGGATTGGAAAGGAGAGAAAGACTTAAAACAGGGAAACCAATAAACAGTCAATCAATTGAATTGCTTGGCATCCAACACTCCCACCTTCCATCCCTCTTGGCATTCTGTCTTTCTTGCTTCTTCAAGAAGACTCTTAAGCAAGCATCTATAATTCTGATCACCAATCTTTGAGGAAAATGATTTTTAAAAAGTCAAAAGAAACAATCACTAAATATGCATTAAGCACCTACCATGTGCCAGGCACTATGATTAGAACCAGGGAATACACAGAGAGGCAAAAGACAATCTTTCTTTACTTTTAAGGAACTTACAATCTAACAGGGAGACAACATACAAACAAATATGTACAAACGAGCTATATATGAGACAAATAAAAAATCATTAATAGAGGGAAAGTTTCCGAATTAAGAGAAGTTGGGAAAAGCTTTTACAAAGTCTGATTTTACTGGATACTTAAAGGATGGTGTTGCCCTCTCCATTAATATGGAAGATGAGGGCAGGAGCAGATTTAAAGGGGAAAATAATGAATTCTTTTTTGGACATGTTTAACTTAAAATGCCTATTGAACATTCAATTCAATATGTCTAAAAGGCAATTGGAGATGCAAGACTGGAGGTCAGTAGAGAGGCTGGATCAAAACAGATGAATTTGTGAATCATCAGCATAGATATGGTAATTAAATCCCTGGGAGCTAATGAGGTCACCAAGGGAAATAGTATAGAGGAAAAGAAGAGGGTATGATCTGGATGAGGATACAGCTATGAGGAGAGGTCAGGTAGGAGAAAAACCAAAAAGGAGCAGTGTCCAAAAACCAAAAACCTAGAGAGAAGAGAGTATCAAGGAGAAGAAGGTGATAAGCAGTGTCAAAGGCTGCAGAGAGGGCAAGAAGAATGAGTATTGAGAAAGGGCCATTGCATTTGGCAACTAAGACATCATTTGTAACTTTGGAGAAAATAATTTTGATGGAATGATAAGGCTGGAAGCTAGATTACAAAAGGTTAAGAAAACAGTGAAAGGAGAGAAAGTAGAGCATCCATTGCAGATGGCCTTTTGAAGGAGTTTAGCTGCAAAGGGCAGAAGAGATAAAGGGACAATAGTTAGTAGGGATAGAAGGATCAATTAAGGGTGTTTTTTTTTCAGGATGTGATGAGAGAGGGGAGGGGAGACCTGAGCCTGTTTGTAGGGAGTAAAGAATGAGACAATACAGTTATCCTTTCGACATCAGGAGAATCAGGGGCATGATAAATAGGAAGAGATTTAAAATATGTTATAAGAATAGAGATGACTGCTAGGGTAATCTGTTGGAGGAGACAGGATGGAATGGAATGGAATAGTTAGAGGAATCACATAAGACAGGAGTGAAGGAAGAGATCATGAGAGAAGGCATCTAAGCGATGGCAGATGGGCATCTTTTATGAAGAAAGAAGAGGAAGTTCCCACTAAATGACCTCATTTTTTATTTTTGTAAAATATGAGACAAGGTTCTCAGCTCAATTAGGGTAGAAGACAACCATGGGAGATTTGAGGGAGGATGAAAATGTTTTAAAGATTCCCTGTGGAGATCAGAATAGTGGGTTAATGAGGATTTATGGAAAGATTACCTAGCAACAATAAGGACCTGTTTAAGGTTGTGTGACATAAATTTGTAATGGATCCAGTCAAAACAATTGCATAAGTGTCTCTCTTTGCTCAATAGAACTGATGTATGAACAAAGGCGGTAAAAGGTGGAAGTGATCCAAGATTGACACTTGTAAGGATATAACTGATGAAATAACAAGGGGACTTGGGATTCAAAAGAGGAGTTGAATTCCAATTGTGGAGGTGGAACTGTGGAGTTCAACATGTTGAGTTGAAGTGATTCACCAAAGAATAAAGAATGGGAAAAGAGGAGAAAGTGGCTAGGGCAGGAAAATGGCCTGGAAGAGAAAAAAGGGACAGAGGTCATGGTGTAGACAAAGATTAGGGTTTTGTAAGAGAAGGTACAGAAAGAGGTAGAAAGTCAATACATTATGTTCAGATAAAAGGATTTCCGAATTCTTGAACATGGAGGTGGTAGGTGATGACAAAATCATCTATATGTTGAGGAAATGAGCAGTTCAGGTGTTTGAAGGAGTCAGTATGTATATTGAAGGACCCTTGTATGAGGCTAGGTGTTCAGGAAGAGAGAAACATTGTGACCATGTACCAAACTCATTAAGAAAGGAAGGGGGGGAGGGCAGAGCCAAGATGGCGAACTGCAGACAGCATTCTCTGTGAGCTCCTGGGACCTTCCCTCAGACCCAGACAAATTGAGCCTCCGAACTGGTTCTGGAGTGAGGGCGCCACCAATCACTTGGACTACAACGCACTTCTATCAACAATCTACTTTGAAAAAACTCCGGAGGTTAGTCTCAGGGGAAATGGGCCACTGGCCGCGATCAGACGCCAGCACGCCGGGGCAGAAGTCAGCTACTACAGAGGCGGATTTTAGGCACCCAGGAAGCCCCTGGGAGACACCTGGGCCACTTTGCTCTGCTTGCGGGCAGGTGCTTTGGCAGATCTGGCTTTGGGAAAGGGTGGGTTGAGAGCAGCTGAAAACGTGGTCCTAGTGTGGATCTGGCCCCACCAGCCTCAGACCCGAAGTCAACTCGACAAACTGCCCCAGGGTAAATAGAAACTGAGGCAGAATCCCCTGCTGGTGACTGATACCTCAGCTGAAAACCATGAGTAAGAAGCAGAAGAGAGCTCTCACCATAGACAGCTTTTACATAAAGAAAGTAGAGAAGCCCCCAGAACCTGAGATTCTGAAAACAATCCCAGATGAAGCCACAAAGGCGGACTTAAGTTGGTCTCCCTTCCAGAAGGCTTACCTGGAAGATTGCATAAAGAATCTCAAAAGAGAGCTAGAAGAAGATTGGGGAAATAAATTGAGATCAGGACAACAGAGATATCAAAAACTAGAAAACAGGACTGGTGAATTGGAAAAAGAAAACAATTCACTGAAAAACAAAATTGGTGAATTGGGAAAAATCACCAATTCACTGGAAAATAAAAATGGTGAATTGGAAAAAATCACCAAATTCACTGGAAAATAAAAATGGCGAATTGGAAAAGAACAACAATTCACTGAAAAACAAAATTGGTGAATTGGAAAAAGACAACAATTCATTGAAAAATAAAATTGGCAAAATGGAAAAAGAATGCACTGAATCAAGAAATTCGATTGGCCAGCTACAAAAGGAGCTAAAAAAGATAACTGAAGGAAATAATACTCTAAAAATTAAAATTGAACAAATACAAGTAAATGACTCAATAAGACTTCAAGAATCAGTCAAACAAAAACATAAAAATGAAAAAATAGAAGAAAACATGAAATATCTCCTAGGAAAAACAACTGACTTGGAAAACAGATCCAGGAGAGACAATCTAAGGATTATCGGACTCCCTGAAAGCCACAATGAAAAAAGAACCCCGATGCTATCTTCCAGGAAATCATGAAAGATAATTGCCCTGATGTTTTAGAATTAGAAGGCAAAATTGGCATTGAAAGAATTCACCAATCACCCCCTGAAAGAGACCCCAAAATTAAAACCCCAAGGAATATTGTGGCCAAATTTCAGGACTATCGCACCAAGGAAAGGATATTGCAAGCAGCTAGAAAGAAACAGTTCAAATGCCGAGGAACTGTCATTAGAATTACACAAGATCTGTCAGCTTCCACATTAAAGGATCGAAGGGTCTGGAATCAGATATTCCGAAAGGCAAAAGAACTTGGATTACAGCCAAGAATAAGTTATCCAGCTAGAATGAACATCATCTTCCAGGGAAAAAGATGGTCATTCAGTGATACAGGAAAATTTCACCTATTTCTAATGAAAAGACCAGATCTGAACAAAAAAGTTGACCTCCAAATACAGAACTCAAGAGAAGCATAAAAAGGTAAAAAGGAAAGAACTCTTGAGAACTACATATCTACTATAGGTATCCTTAAAGAATGGGGGTATAATTCGATTTTTCTTTGATAATAATGGAAAGGAAATTAGAGGTGGAAGGGATACCATACTGAAAAA
>JAJPUD010010495.1:25781-47165 GCA_023553655.1 Myrmecobius fasciatus
GGGGGGGAAAATTTGTAACAGAAAGCTATGTAAGGGTTAATGTTGAAGAATTACCCACACATATGTTATGCAAATAAAAAAATACTTTAAAAAACAAAAATAAAAAATAAAATGATCTAACAAAGTAAAAAAAAATAAGAAAGGAAAGGGAATTACTTGGATCTGTGGACAACAGCCACTAAGATTTGTTTGGGTAGTAGATGTCAATAAAATGATCTCAAGAAGTTCTCAAGTAATGGAGATAGGAAAATAAATTTGAAGTGGCAATAGGAAGCAAAGAGTATTCTGACTCCTGGACCTCAACCAGTGACCCAAGGAGAATGAATAAAGGCAAAGCACATCTTGGAAAGGATAACCAGGCAGGCTGTGTTAAAAGGAGCTTTAAACTTTAAGAAAAGTTGGGAGAGCCCAAGTCTAAATATTCTACATATCTTCAGCTGCACCTCCTGTTTTGACATCATCATCAATCATCACTGGCTTGGCAGATGGAGAGGCAAACTTAGATACAGTTTGAGTTCAAGGTCCCTCATAAACTGGTAGAAGTTGCCTCACTGAGAGTTTCTTATACCAAAGGTGACCTTTGGATGAAAGGTTCTTGGAGGTAGGAAGGTCTCCTCTTACCAAATAAAACTATCCCCACTACTCCTCCACCCCCACCCCCACCCTCGAGTCTGGCTTTTCCACACTGATAATTCCCCTGAACAAAATAGGTAAATGAAATATGCCAGTCAGTGACATTTTCTTCTGAGCACATTTCCTATTAGTTCTGACAGCAGAGAGTGTGGCAGGTTCACTGATGCTTGCTTGTATATCTTCCTGTTTGATTCTGTAATTTTTTCTCCTAACTCCTGGGTGTATCTGTTTGGCAATTTACACTAAAGCAGTTCTGCTGTTTTGATTCTGATAATGGGGAGAGGGAATCATTTTCTCTGTTATTAAGGTAACATGGAGACAGGCATCAGAGCAAAAGAAATAGAAAATGATTTACTTTTTTCTTCAAGCAATTTCAAACCAGCAAAGTTTGGTCTATAAGCTGGGGCTGTAAAAATGTCCATTCCTCTCCTAAGCCCTTTTCCCCTTCCCTACAATGTAAGTCAAATCTTCAATTCTGTAGGCTCCCTGCTGGTTTAAAAATGTCAACAGTGAAACTTTCCACTTATCAAGAGCTTTCTATTTGTCCATTTCAGAAAGCAGTCGGGAATACATGGACCAAATCTCCTGTTCAGTCATGAGCACCAAGGGCCTCCACAGTTCAGTGACGGGGATAGTGGAAGCATGTGTGTCCAGGCATGACCACAGCAGATAAATTAAATCTTTAGTGGGTAAAAGTACATGAGTACCATAAAGATAATTTATTTGTTTATTCACCCAATTATCATATTCATTTATTTATGTAAACTCATTCATCATCAGCCTTTCACAGAAACTGAAAGAAAAAGTATATAAGGTAGGATTTATTTCCAGATATGGTTTCCATTTAGCATCTGGCATATTATACCTGAGAGGATAGCATCCAACCACAAATAATTCCAAATTTCAACTTGGGATTTTTTTTTTCTCTTATAAGGCTGGAAACCAAGCCTGCTAGGAAAAAAAAAAGAAACTTAGGCTTCAAGGAATCTATAGCCTCTTCTTCCTTTGGATTTACTGCAAAATAAAAATAGATACTTTCTCACCCCTCTTCCTTTAAAAGCCATAGTAATAGTCTAGGTAGATTAGGAAATCAATTCTGGCTTTAGGCAAGTGGTTCAAATCCAGGTGCACAGTGCATCATCGAAGGCCATTGCCACACAGGAAATGAGCAGGTTTTAACCAACAGGATTAGTGGGAAGGAAACAAACAGAGAAATGGAGGAACTGAGCCTGGTTTCTTGGCAGGCATATAGGGAGGAAGAATGGAGTGGCTTCCCAAGGCATGTCTCCACAGGGCTGCAGAGAGCAGAGAGGCCTGTCAGATTCTTAACAGCCTTGGAGGCAGAAGCAGGAGCCTTCATGGTGGCCATCACACAAACTCTTTTATGGAAATAAACCCACAAATGAAGGACTCCCTTGTCCCTGGAGAGATTTATGTGTGTGCAGATCCAAACTCTCCACTTTCAGGGTTGCCAACCCTACTCTTTCTTTGGTCACTGGGAAACAAAATAGAAACCTGGCTCTATAAAGCCTTAGTTCTCTCAGGTTGAAAGAAAAAGAATCAATCTTCAAAAGCTTTAAATAGGAGGCCTTTAAGTCACTGCTAACTAGCCACTTGTCTTCCCAGTTCATTTCATCAGTTCCATCCCATGTTCATCTTATTCTAGATGGATTTGACTGAAAAATTGTCTTTCCCAGTGCTGCTTCATAGACAGCTCTAAATTTCCTGCTCATTATCTGCAATGCAATTATCTTTAAATGGAGAGATTTCATAACTTCATATTTTATCAATACTACCCCTAAAAGAAATGGAAAGTGTCCAGGGAATCTCAGGGAGATTGATTCCCTTGTTCATAAATTTCTTTCAAATAGGAATCAGTGAATTATACACAAACTCTGAGTTTGAATAAATTCGAGGTAATAGTTGCTCATGTATTAACTACACACATTAGTTGCCTGTGGTTTTAAGGTAGATCCCCAAGAGGCTGTCAAGTCACTATTTTAGAATCTACTGAAATGCAGATATCTTTGGGAGAAATAAAAAATTAAACCATGATCAGTCAGTCAGTCAACAAAAATTTATTACTTCTATAGGCATTTTCACTTGAAGACCCCCATGCCTGTGCTCTTTCTCTCGCTTCCATTCCCTGGCTTCCTTCAAGTTCCAGCTAAAATTCTGTCTTCCACGGGAAACTCTGCCTGATCCCCCTTAATTCTGACACCATACCTTTCTTGATTATTTCCAGTTTATCTTGTATATAGTTTTTTTAATACATATTTCTCTTCATATTTTCTTCTATTTTTCTGTACATATTTGTATTTACTTTTTCTTCTATGAGTTTCTTCAGAATAGGGACATTTCTTTGTATTACTAGCACTTGGCAAATGGCTGGCACATAGTTGATACTTAATAAATGTTTATTGACTGACTGACATACCCAGCACTGTGCTAAGTACTGGGGATATAAAGAAAGACAAAAAAAATCATGAATCTCTCATAGTCTAAGGGAGAAGACAACATGCAAACAAATATGCACAAATAAGATACATAAAAGAAACTGTGGATAAGAACTGGGAAAGGCTATTGAAGAACATGAGACTTTAGCTGAGACTTGGATGAAGTCAGGAAAGCCAAGAGGCAGAGATTAGGAAGAGAATTCCAGGCACTGGCGATAGACTCTCTTTCCAAAAAGTTAAGCAGAGAACACCAGGGACCAGAGCAGTCCACACTCATAATAAACATTCCTACCTCTTAATCAACTTGAGCTGCTTCTCCTAGGTGGAGTCAATAACTTTTTTTAGGCAGATGAAGGGGGCCTTGCTGTACCAGATCTAAAATATATTATAAAGCAGTGGTCATCAAAACCATTTGGTACTGGCTAAGAAATAGAGTAGTCAAGCAGTGGAATAGGATAGGATCACAGGAAAAACTAGGCAATAACTATAGCAATTTAGTGTTCAATAAACCCAAAGACCCCAGATTTTGGAATAAGTACTCACAATTTGACAAAAACTGCTGGGAAAATTGGAAACTAGTGTGGAAGAAACTGGGGCTTGATCCACACCTAACACCACATACCAAGATCTAAATGGGTTCGTGATTTAGATATAAAGAGTGATATTATTAAATTAGAGGAACATAGTATAGTTTACCTCTCAGACCTGTGGAGATGGAATAAATTTATGTCCAAAGAAGAACTGGAACTCTTAATTGAACACCAGATAGAAAATTTTGACTGTATTAAGTTAAAAAGTTTTTGTACAAACAGAACTAATGCAGACAAGATTAGGAGGGAAGCAATAAATTGGGAAATCATCTTTACATTTAATGGTTTTGATAAAGGCCTCATTTCTAAAATACATAAAGAATTATCTCATATTTATAAGAATTCAAGCCACTCTCCAATCAATAAATGGTCAAAGGATATGAACAGGCAATTTTCAGATGATGAAATTAAAACTATTTATAGTCATATGAAAAGGTGCTCCAAATCACTATTGATCAAAGAAATGCAAATTAAGACAACTCTGAGATACCACTACATACCTGTCAGATTGGCTAAGATGACAAGAAAGATAATGAAGAATGTTGGAGAGGATGTGGGAAAACTGGAACACTGATACATTGTTGGTGGAACTGTGAACAGATCCAACCATTCTGGAGAGCAATTTGGAACTATGCTCAAAAAGTTATCAAACTGTGCATACCCTTTGACCTAGCACTGTTTCTACTGGCCTATATCCCAAAGAGATCTTAAAGGAAGGAAAGGGACCCACATGTGCAAGAATGTTTATGGCAGCCCTTTTTGCAATGGCAAGAAACTGGAAACTGAATGGATGCCCATCAATTGGAGAATGGCTGAATAAATTATGGTATATGAATGTTATGGAATATTATTGTTCTATAAGAAACAACCAGCAGGATGATTTCTTTTTTTATTTTATTTGCATAACATATGTGTGGGTAATTCTTCAACATTAACCTTACATAGCTTTCTGTTACAAATTTTTCCCCCCAACTCCTCATCCCTCCCCTAGATGTCAGGATATCCACTACATGTCAATTACGTTAAAATACTTGGTAAATCAAAAATATGTACACATATTTCCAAACTTATCATTGTTGTGCAAGAAAAATCGTATCCACAAGAAAGAAATATCAGATAAAGGAAACACAATGTAAGCAAAAATCAATCAAGAGTACGAGAATGTTATGTTGTGGTCCACATTTCACATCCCTCTCTCTGGGATTCTTCAGATTCTGGCTTTCTTCAGTGAACAATTGGAAGTGGTTTGAAGCATTTCATTGTTGAAGGGAGCCATGTCCATCAGAATTGATCGTCATATAGTATTGTTGTTGCCCGTGTATAATGATCTCCTGGTTCTGCTCATTTCACTCAGCATCAGTTCATGCAAGTCTCTCCAGGCCTCTCTGAAATTGTCCTGCTGGTTGTTTCTCACAGAACAATAATATTTCATAATATTCATATACCATAATTTATTCAGCCATTCTCCAATTGAAGGGCATCTATTCAGTTTCCAGTTTCTAGCCACTACAAAAAGGGCTGCCACAAACATTCTTGCACATGTGGGGCCCTTTCCTTCCTTTATGATTTCTCTGGAATACAGGCCCAATAGAAATGCTGCTGGGTCAAATGGTATGCACAGTTTGATAACTTTTTGAGCATAGTTCCAAATCGCTCTCCAGAATGGCTGTATCCATTCACAGCTCCACCAACAATGCATCAGTGTCCCAGCCTTCCCACATCCCCTCCAACATTCATCATTAATTTTTCCTGTCATTTTAGCCAATCTGACAGATGTGTAGTGGTATCTCAGGGTTGTCTTGATTTGCATTTCTCTGATCAATAGTGATCCGGAGCACCTTTTCTTATGACTATAGATAGTGTTAATTTCATCCTCTGAAAATTGTCTGTTCATATCCTTTGACCATTTATCAATTGGAGAATGGCTTGAATTTTTATAAATATGAGACAATTCTCTATATATTTTAGAAATGAGGCCTTTATCAAAACCCTTAACTGTAAAGATGATTTCCCAATTTATTGCTTCCCTCCTAATCTTGACTGTATTGGTTTTGTTTGTACAAAAACTTTTTAACTCAATATAGTCAAAGTTATCTATCTGGTTTTCATTTAAGAGTTCCAGTTCTTCTTTGGACATAAATTTATTCTATCTCCATAGGTCTGAGAGGTAAACTATATTGCATTCCTCTAATTTACTTATAGTATCACTCTTTATATCCAGATCATGAACCAATTTAGATCTTATCTTGGTATGTGGTGTTGGATGTGGGTCAAGTCCTATTTTCTTCCACACTAGTTTCCAATTTTCCTAGCAGTTTTTGTCAAATAGTGAGTACTTATCCCAGAAGCTGGGGTCTTTGGGTTTATCAAAGATTAAATCAGCAGGATGATTTCAGAGAGGCCTGGAGAGACTTGCATGAACTGATGCTGAGTGAAATGAGCAGAACCAGGAGATCATTATACACACCAACAAGACTATATGATGATAAATTCTGATAGACATGGCTGTCTTCAACAATGAGATGTTTCAAACCAGCTCCAATTGTTCAGTGATGAAGAAAGCCATATACACCCAGACAGAGGCCTGTGGGATCTGAGTATGGACCACAACATAACATTTTCATCCTCTCTATTGATGTTTGCTTGCATTGTTTCCCTTCTCAGATTTTTTTCTTCTTGTAGATCTGATTTTTCTTGTGCAGCAAAATATCTGTATAAATATGTATACATATTCAGTTTGTTAAATATTTTGACATGGTTAACATGTATTGGACTTCCTGCCATCTAGGGGAGGGGGGAGGGGACGGGGGGAAAATTTGTAACAGAAAGCCTTGCAAGGGCCAATGTTAAAAAATTACCCATGCATATGTTTTGCAAACAAAAAGCTTTAAAAATAATAAATTTTTTCATTTTCCATCCAAAATTAGCCAGCAGATCCTATTCAAAACTCTCTTCTTCAAATACTTTTCTTCCTGTTCTCATTTATACATACAAGTGCTCTTTCCTTCTCTTGATTCTTTCTCTTGGCTTTTCAAAATTCTTCTTGAGTTTATTTCAATGAAAACTTCACAATGAAAACTC
This sequence comes from Myrmecobius fasciatus, assembly GCA_023553655.1. Classification (NCBI taxonomy): domain Eukaryota; kingdom Metazoa; phylum Chordata; class Mammalia; order Dasyuromorphia; family Myrmecobiidae; genus Myrmecobius; species Myrmecobius fasciatus. The sequence goes on from JAJPUD010010495.1 coordinate 32,542, forward strand.
CAGCTTTATATATGCATAGACAGAATAGGCATTCATTTATATCAGTAGTTCTCAAAGTGTGGTCCAGAGAATCCTGGGGCTTCTGGATCCTTTTCAGAGAATCTACAAATTAAAAATTTGTTTTTATTTCTAACATGGTAGATATCTATAAATATAATCCACATAAACAAAAACTCTTTGGACATGTCCTCAATAATTTTTAGTAGTATAAAGATAATGAAACAAAAGTTTGAGAACCACTGAATATGATGAAGTTTTTATAAAAGAGTGCCCTAAGAAACCTTTGTCCCAAAGATCAGTGCCATAACCTGTTGTTGTGATTGAAATTCAGTCAGTAGAGATGCATTTCTTTACGTACTAAAAGCTTTTTGGGGAGGGAGAAGGTCACCAAAATTCCCTGTCAAAACATAAATATACCAGAAAAGGATAATTACCTTTTCATCACTAATAGACACCTTTTTGGATATTCCCAACTTTAGCATCTAGCTGACAGCAAGATGCTTTCAGAATGGGCCACAGAAAAGGCCCTTGGTTGAGAAATGGGCGAGAAATCAGGCTAAGATAGAAAAAGAATCAGCAGAGGGAAGCAGGACAGTGAAATGGAAAGTGGGAGGTATCATAGACACATTTTTGCCTACACTGTTTTATCAATACTGATCCTACCTTTTCAGCTAGGGAGTGTTAGTCTTTTTATCAGTTCTTCCATACAGTCTAGCCTTGGATCATAAAGACTACAACTCCTTCATACTTTTTGTCAGTTAGAACCTCCCAACTTTATAATCTGAGTACTTTATGAACCTTTAAGTACTATATAGTCTGAGCTATATTAGCTATTAAATATTTATGTCAATATATTTTAACATATTTAATATATATTGAATTATTTGCCATCTAGGGGAGAGGATGGGGAGAAAGGAGGGAAATAAAAAATAAAAGTAAATAAATAAACAAGCAAATAAACATTTATACCAAACACCATTTACTTTCTTTGGTTTTGTGCCTTTTATCCTTATTTAAATAACTTAATTATCTCTCTATCTAGAGACACACACACATATGACACTTCCATATATGTGTGTGTATAAATGCATATTTATAATCTAAATGTATAAAATATATTTCATTCACACTTATGTGTGTATGTATAAGGTTATATATAAAGAATATGTGTGTGAGTATTCACATTTATATCCCTATTGACTTTGAGAGAACTTTATATTTACTTTAATTTGACAAGTATCTACTGTTTAAAATCTGAAGTTTGTTCTAGTGCTAGGGATTTAAAGACAAAAAAAGAAAGCAGTTCTTGTCCCAAGAAGTTTACATTCTTCTAGAAAATGAGAAGGGAATAAGCATTTATATGGTACCTACTACATGTAAGGCATTGTGTTAAATGCTTTATGAATATTATTTCATTTGATCATCACAATAAACTTTTGAGGTAGATGCTGTGATACTCCCATTTTATAGTTGGGAAAACTGTAATAGGCAGAGTTTAAGTAACTTGCCCAGGGTCATATAACTAGTAAATGCTTGAATCAGGTCTTTCTTAAAGATCTGGTCCAGGAAAAAGATTTTGGTCCTTAGCTTTTTTGTTTATACTTTTCAGTTCCAGGTGAAGAGAATGAAGTCTTTAACATTGGGAGTTTCAGTGATTGGAAGAAGGAGCCACAGGGATCTAGTATTTAGAATCTAGGCTGAGTTATGTGGCCAGTCTAGCAATGAGATCCTAAGAAGCAAAGAGCAATTTTCAAGTCAGTCAAGGATTCACCTGGCAGTCATACAGCATCTAGATATAAACTTGGTAGACTAATGCATGTAGAAACTGAATTAAATTATAAACCTAATCTCTTCCATGAGCAAAAGAATTACTGAACTTCTCCAGATACAAATGAAACAGAGAAGTCATATCTAAATCCTTTTTTCAATGCTTCCAAAGGAATAAAAAAATCTCCCCTCTACCATATGCCTACCCAACTGGAATCAGTTACAGAAGTCTACCTATGTACCATAGTTTCTCCGAGGCAGTTCCTTCCACATCATGATGTTGATCTCTAATATATTCTAAGTGGAGAAATTGTTTTAGCCAGCCAAGTTGATGGGGTGTGTTCATGTAACCAATCCTCATTTTATAGAAATAGGGGGGAACCTTTGAAAAGACATAGAAACAGGACATGAGAGGTTAAATATATGGAAAAACAAGCAGGAATGTTTGAAGATTTCAGCAAATGCTGCAATCTTCTTTTTCTTTTTTTAAACACTAATATTCTTCTCTTTAGCCTTATAAAACATGGACTATCCTACTGACCCCCAAATTGAAGTTGCAGGTTAACTGAAAAAAAACAATGGAGAGATTCATAGTGAATATAAATAGATTAATATAAATAGGTAGTTAGCGTACTACCAATTATGAATTATGTGCAAAAAAACCTGACACATAATTCATAAAAGAGATATATGACTGGAAAAGAAGATGAGCTAGTCATGCATTTCAAACAAGGGTTAACAATGGATAGCCCAAGTTTTTTCAGTGGTTCCAGCATTATACCAAAAGGCTTAGAGAAAGGTCTTCCACATTAGGTGGACCCCTTATGAAGCACACACAAGAAGACATGGAAAAGGGCAGTCCAAGATGAAATAGATATCAGTGGGTTATTATTTGACCTGTTGAAGAATGTGTCAACACTGCTGAGATACAGGCCCAATGAAGCAATATAGTATTTTGTTCATTATTAGTAACAGATATTAATCTTATCTTCTCAATTAGATTGGTAAATTTCTTGAAATTGGGACATAACCTCTGCTTACTACTGAATGTATAGTAAGTATCCACTGATTGACTGACTGATATAAGAGCTATTACCACAGATCCCTGTAGCTTATATATCAATGGATGGTCATAGGTTCTTAATCTTTTTTATGTTTTGGGCTCTTTTGGCAGTCTGTAACCTCTTACCTAAATAAACGCATAAAATAAAATACACTGGGTTACAAGGGAAAGCAATTAGATTGAATTGTAGTTTTCAAAAATTTTTTTTTATTAGAAAACAATTTTGCAGAGTTCAGGTTAAGAACTCTTGTCTATAGATTGAAATTGAAATTGAAATTGTATCCTCTTAAATGAGTATTTTATTTTCTAACCGGACCTGTGATTTCTTCTACTAAGGATTATTTTTTGTCATTGTTCAGTCATTTCAGTCATGTCCAACACTTCGTGGGGGTTTCTTGGCAAAGATATTGGAGTGATTTACTTTCTTGGCAATTCACAATCTTATGTTGCCTAGATCTTGGAGGGTTGTTGGTAGCTTTCCTAGATTCCCATGGCTAGTGTGTATCATAGCCAGACTTGAATTCAGTTCTCCTTCGGAATCTCTTTCCTCTCCCTTTCCCTGTATTACATGGCTTTTCATGTCTACCATTTCCTCTGTCATTTTCAGACTCCCTAGTCTCAGGCTCCCAGCAAAGTCAGGATGGAACTTATTTTTAGACTCTGATAATAGTATGCTAACTTCTTAGGTGTTTTTAAAGAGAATTATTAGGAAGAAGAAAAGTAGTGAAGCATTGATTAGAGGGAGCCAGCCTCAGAGCCTGGAAAACTGTGCTGAAATCTTGCCACTGATAGATATTAGCTCTGTGACTCTGGTTAGGTCACTTAGCCTTCCAATGGTTTAAGCCACTCTCTAAGACAATACATTAACAGAGAAGATGCTGACCCTCATAGATAGAAGGCATTTCCTCACTAGTGAGTTCCTTTTGTTATTGAAATTGCAATCCAGATCCTATCCCAAACATTACTATGAAAAACTACGGGCAAACATTTGTGTGAATGGCACTGCCCTTCTGCTCATAATTATTTTTTACTTTTTTTTTCCTATTCCAACATATATTACCAGTTGCCAAAGTCTGTTTTTATCTCCAGAACATCTCTCCTCTTCATCTTTTTTTTATTATTGTTCTTGCCACCACACTAATAAACATAAAAATTGGCTAATATATGCATATACTATATAGGTCTTCATTAGCTCTCACTAGGGTTATTAGAATAATATACTAATTGCTTTCCTCACCTCTAATCCATTTTATACACATCTTCCAAATCAACAGCCCCAATATCTAGTTTTGATCATATTTAGCAATCTTTAAAACTTCTCCATTCCCAATCTGAACTCAACCTGGCATTCAATGCCTCGCATAATTAGAATGTGTGCTCTGGCCTCATTCTCTGGACTTAACCAGTTATATCTCCCCTTCCTCTTTCTTTAGGATGTAGTTTAAATGACACCTACTACATGAAGTCTATCCCAATCCTCCAATTACTAGTATCCTCCTCTCCCAAAATATCTCATATATTCTTTTTTTTTTTTTTTTTTTTTGCTGAGGCAGTTGGAGTTAAGTGACTTGCCCAACCAAGGTCACACAGCTAGGACGTGTTAAGTGTCTGAGGCCAGATTTGAACTCAGGTCTTCCTGACTTCAGGGCTGATGCTCTATCCACTACGCTACCTAGCTTCCCCAATATCTCATATATTTTTATTAAATTTATTCTGTTCATGTTTATAAATGTACTTATTGTCTTCTCTGAAAAATATAAGCCCCCTTGAGAATAAGAATTGTTTCATACTTTGTATTTCTATCCTTAGGACCTAGCATAGCACTTGACATATAATAGGTACTTACTAAATGTTTTTTGCTTGATTGGAATAGGAAACTCTTGCTAAGAAAAATGCCTTTATCAATGCAGTTCAGCACCTGCTCTAAAATTTAGAATCACAGAATTGCTGAGGGCCACAGAGAGAATAAGTAGTATTTCCAGTCATATGACCAGCATATGCCAAAAGAGAAATGGAGCCCAGCTTTTCCTGACTCCAGCACCTGCTCCCTATCCTATATATATAGTTGGCAGTACCTCTCTGAACTGGTAATACCACCAAAGAACAGTAGAAAAGGTGTCATCGAAGTGGTGAATGTCTAGCAAAAGACAAAGACCATGTGGCTATAGGGGATGATAAGAAATGGAAATTGTTGATTCCCTATTGATCCCCAATCTAATGTGAAGAGACTTTATGGCATGCTCTCAGCCCATTGGGCCTCATCCCTCTGGAGCATTTTTGGGAGGAGATCCCTAAGGCTCACAGGATGAGAAGGTGTGAATGATGTGTTGCAGCCAGGAGTATGGTGGAACAAGCTCAAACTATCTTATGAGAACTAATAATAAGTTTTTTGGAGTGAGCATTAACACCTCCATAAATTAGAACTTTATTATTTCATTGATGGTCTCAATTTTAAAAAGTGATGAAGAAAATGCTAATAATGCAGGTTAAACTTTAAAAGATATTATTCATACATTTTGGTTCATACATTTGGTTTGTATACACACTGGGAGAGGTCTGATTATTAAATATTTACCAACATACCCTAGGTTTGCAATCTGTATGACTGGAAGGGGTAGCATCAAAGAGCTTTCTAGGTAAGTGTGTATTAATAACATGTTTTTTTGTTTTTAGAGTCTAGAGTCCAGGCCATTGGTGGTATTCAACCAATTGGATGAGATAATGAATATTGTGCCTTTACATTATTTCTTGAATTTATCTATCTATACACTTTGTCTCCTGTCCTATGGTAACATCAATGTACAGTCATTCACATTGGCATTCCAGAATCACACACAGGCAAAATTTGCTGAGAAGATCCTTTAAAGTACAATGTTAAAAACTCTATTTATCAAACTGAAAAAGTAAAAGGGTATCATTATAATACATATGGATGTTAATTCTTATTCTTTTATTTTTGCAGGTGTTTAATGTTAAAATAAGTCAACTGTGAGCTGCATAATAAATGAATACCAGCTTGAATTCTAGAAGGATTTGGTTTGCTTAAGGGAACTTGTTTATGCTAAGAGCTGTGTGTGTGTTTGTGTTTGCCTCTTACATAGTTTGATTTATATTATACAGAATTGTGTCCATCATCTAGACACAACTGTAAACAAGATAATCTGTGTCAATGCCAATAAATTTAAGTAAATACAAACACAACTTTTTGTTTACATTGTCTGAAGTAAACACAACTATTTCTAATGGTGCCATCTGTTGCCCCTTTTCTACAGACATACCCAACTAAGTATGTATAAGCTCTTGGGGTTGACCCTCTCTGGGAAAGGACTGTAAAAAAGGGGAATTCATATTAAGTAGATCATATTATTTCATGTGGTTTGGGCATTTAAAAAAATTCGTGAAATTAAAATTCATGTATTTCTTTCTAAATCCCTATCTTCCTTCCTTCTCCCAAAAAATATATTTAAGGGGAAATCCTCCCAGGATTTCTATCTACATCTGTATGTCACAGAGCTGATTTTAAAATATCACCTATGTAATATATCACATCAATTTTGATATTCATGCAATAAATGAAAGCAGAAAAAAGAAGGTTGTTGCTGCTATATGGAAGGATAACTCATAGGTTCCTTAGAGAGGAAATAAAGGACTTGGCTGAGTGAGTTTTTTCATATGCTCAAGGAAACAAATAAAAATATAAAATGTGATATTTGGTCATTACTTAAGTGCAATGCTAATAGAAAGCATCTGCAAAAAATGTCATGAAAATACTTTTTAACTTATATTCTGACGTCCATTGCTGACAATGAAGTGATAGAGAAATTTTAAAAAGAACTTTTAAAGACCCTCCAAATTAAATTAGCAGTCAGATACTTGCTGACTGATGTAAAATTGGAAAAAGTTGATGAAGACGATATTGGAAAACATGGTTTAAGATGAAGGCATGAGAGAGACCAAATATTTGAATATTACATAGAAGTCATCTCTATCATGAAAACTGTATACTTGGTCAGATCATCAACTCAGCTAAGTTCAGAATCAATTTTTTAAAAAAACCAAGAAGAACAATTACAAGAAAAAGACATAATATATAATGATCACTGAAATATTTAAATGGATGATAGAAATGATATCAACACCAACTATGATAATTTTACCAAAATATTCAACCAATGTAAATTTCCACAAAAGCATTCTAGTCAGTAAACATTTGGATTACTTGTCAAATGAAGAGAAAATATTGTCAGAATATGAAGTCATTTATAAAATGATACAAAATAATGATGATAGATGATTTTAAGAATTGCCATCTCATAAAGAAAAATAGATGTTAAAAACAAATTTAAAGAAAACTTTGGAAGAAATCCAACTAAGAAAAGTCATCCAAGGGTTTGAAATGTTAAAAAGAAGAAAAATGGAAACAAATATAAACATTATTGTAATTTTTTTCTACATGAAAAACAGTGGAACTACAGCCACACGTGAGCCTTAATATCTATCTCCTCAGAAAGAATTTATGACCAAAGAACTGGAGATCATTATTGATCACAAAATAGATAATTTTGATTATATATATATATATATATTATTAAAGCTTCTTATTTGTATAACATATGTATGGGTAGTTCCCCAGTATTGATCTTTACAAAGCTTTGCATTACAAATTTTACCCCCAGTCCCCTCCTCTCCCCTAGATGGCAGGAAGTCCACTACATGTTAATAATGTTGAAATACTTGACAAGTTGTGCAAGAAAAATCCTATCTACAAGAAAAAAAAATCAGAGAAAGGAAACACAATGCAAGCAAACATCAATAGAGAGCATGAAAATGATATGTTGTGGTCCATATTTCATATCCCTTTCTCTGGGTGTATATGGTTTTCTTCAGTGAACAATTGGAACTGTTTTGAGACAATTCTTTGTTGCAGAGAGCCATGTCCATCAGAATTGATCATCATGTAATATTGTTGTTGCTGTGTATAATGATCTCCTGGTTCTGCTTGTTTCATTCAGCATCAGTTCATGCAAGTCTCTCCAGGTCTCTCTAAAATCGTCCTGCTGATGAGATAATTTTGATTATATTAAGTCAAAAAGTTTTTGTATAAACAAAACTAATGCAGACAAGATTAGAAGGGATGCAATAAACTGGGAAAACATTTTTACATTCAAAAGTTCTGATAAAGACCTCATTTATAAAATATATAGAAAATTGGCTCAAAATTATAAGAATTCAAGTCATTCTCCAATTGATAAATGGTCCAAAGATATAAACAATTTTCAGATGAAGAAATTGAAACTATTTCTCGTCCTATGAAAAGATACTCTAAAGCACTATTAATCAGAGAAATGCAAATTAAGACAACTCTTGAGATACCATTACACACCTCTCAAATTGGCTAAGATGACAGGAAGAGATAATGATTAATGTTGGAGGGAATGTAGGAAAACTGAGACACTGATACATTGTTGGTGGAACTGTGAACAGATCCAACCATTCTGGAGAGCAATTTGGAACTCTGCTCAAAAAGTTATCAAACTGTGCATACCCTTTGACCTAGCAGTGTTTCTACTGGGTTTATATCCCAAAGAGTTCTTAAATGAGGGAAAGGGACCTACATGTGCAAAAATGTTTGTGGTAGCCCTTTTTGCAATGGTAAGAAACTGGAAACTGAATGGATGCCCATCAATTGGAGAATGGCTGAATAAATTATGGTGTATGAATATCATGGAATATTATTGTTCTGTAAGAAACAACCTGCAGGATGACTTCAGAAAGGCCTGAAAAGACTTACACAAACTGATTCTAAGTGAAATGAGCAGAACCAGTAGATCATAGTACATAGCAACAAGATTATACAATGATCAATTCTGATGGACGTGGCTCTCCTCGACAATGAGATAATTCAAACCAGTTCCAATTGTTCAGTGATGAAGAGAGCCATCTACACCCAGAGAAAGGACTGTGGGAATTGAGTGTGGTTCACAACATAGCATTTTCACTCTTTTTTGTTATTGTTTGCTTGCATTTTATTTTGCTTCTCTCTCTCTCTCTCTCCCTCTCTCCCTCTCTCTCTCTCTCTCTTTTACTGGCTTGATTTGATTTTTCTTGTGCAGAATGATAATTGTATAAATGTGTATGTATATGTTGGATTTAACATTTCTACCACATTTAATATATTTTGGACTACTTGCCATCTAGGGGAGGGTGTGGGAGAAGGAGGAGAATTGGGACACAAGATTTTGCAGGGGCTAATTTTGAAGAATTGTCCACCCATGCATTTTGAAAAATAAAAAGCTTTAATAAAAAATCTATCTCCTCCAAAGAAGTTTTAAGTCCTGTTCAGCTTAACAGGACTCTTATACTGTTCATAGGACCTAAGAGTTGGAAAGAACTTAAGAGATTATTTAGTCCAACTTATATCTGAATAGGAACCCTCTACCATGTCCAGTGGTTATCCAGTCACCATGTTACCTGCAGTGATTACTGGGCTTCTGTATCTCAAGGCAGCTCATTCTACTTTTAAATAGTTATAATTATTAGGAAGTTTTTTCTCCATCTTAAGTTTAGCTTTTTGCATTCGTTCTAGTCTTTCTCCCCAGAGCTGAGCAAAGCAAATGTAATTCCAAATATTAGAAGGTAACTATCATGATCTCTCTCCAAATTCTTTGCTTCTCTGAGCTAAACATGCTTGTATCCTTCAATTTTGTATTTCATGATTTTCAGTTCTCCCAATATATGTGATTCAATTCTCTAGATATACTGAAATTTATAAGTGATCTTTCTAAAATGTGGCATATGAAACTGAACCCAAAATGTTTTCTGATCAATACAGAACAATAAGATGATTAGGTCCTTCCTTCTAAAAACTATATTTAGATCAATGTCACATAAGATTACACTGAAGGGCAATGTGATATGGTAACTATAGAGTTGGTCTTTAGTCTTCAGCTGGCCCTTGATGATTTGCTTTTGGCATATAATGGCTATGGGTTTTGTGACTCTGAGCAAAATACACATCCTAGTGACAGTTTGCATTGGTAAAAAGAAGGTCCCCACTGGGATATCTCTGCATAAATGAAATCACAGGTTTAGACCAAAGAAACAAGCACAAAAATAAATATAAAATCTTATCACTATTTTTGTTTGCCACGTCACACTATTGACTTGGTATTCACTGAAATTGTCAGATTATTCTTACATGAAATTTATCCCCTCCTGCCCCATCTTACAAGGCATATAGCTGATTTTTGAAGCCCAAATATAGCACACCATATTTATCAACATTAAATTTAGTCTTTTTAGATACAAGCTATTGCTCTAGCTTATTTTATTAGCAGGTAGTGGTGCTCCTTTATATTTTGTTACTACAACAAATCAGAAACAGCACCACCCCACCTTACTTTCCTGGAAATATTTTTGTGAAATTGGAAACAACCACTGAAGTGAAGAAGCAATTGGCATACATGAATTGGACTTTGTTGTTCATCATATTATCTATATCTCCCAGATTTCAGTCATTCAAAAATTCAATAAACCTACCATCCATGTCTTCATGGATAGCGCCAAGGAAAAAGCCCTGGACTAGTCTATCAGAGAGACCACACTGCCATCAATCCAAAAAGAGCTAAGGTTTAATAAAGCTATGATTAAAGGAAGCATTAATCAAACAAGAGATTGAGATGATCATAAAACATAAAAGTAACAGTTTCAATTACACTAAATTGAAAACTGCATGAGCAAAATCAATATAATCAGTAGAACTCAGTTCAGTCATGTCCAGCTCTTCATGATCCTATTGGGGTTTCTTTGGCAAAGATATTAGAATGGATTGCCATTTCCTTCTCCTGCTCATTTTGCAGATGAAGAAACTGAGGCAAATAGGGGTAAGTGATTTTCCAGGGTCACATAACCAGTAAGTGTCTTAAGCCAGATAGATGTGAATTCAGGAAGATGAATTTCCCTGACTCCAGAACAAAGGTAGCATTTACTGCATGAGCTAGCTGCTTCAGGAAAATAATAGAAGTTGTTGATTAGGGAAAATATCCTCACCAATTATTTTTAATAACCTAATTTCCAAGATATGTGGGAAACTATAATAAATATGTAAGACCAGGAATTATTTCCCCAGTAGTTGGTCAAGATAGTCAAAGAATAGAAATAAACATAAATTTAGCTTCCTCAATTCATTTAATATAGTTATAAGATACGAGAAGCAGGAATTTAGGTAGATAAGAGTGTACTATCAGGGTCACATTTATGGATTGTAACGGTATGCCCCTTAAGACTTTTGAGGATTAATTAAAACAGCATAATAATCCCAGTACCTTTTTTCCTCTCACTTACTGATAGAAGTAAATGGAATGCACTGAGTACTTGAAAGTATAAGAACTGTAAGAACTGATCCTGCTAGCAATTGAGGTGTGGATTTTTTTAAGCAAGCTTTGGAGGAAAAATCGCTATTGAATTTGTTATTCACTTTTTCTCTTATACCTTTTGAAGGCTATAGTAGATGGGTAGGAAGATATTTTTTCTTTTCTTCTCCCACCCTATAAGCAATGGTACCTTTCAGCATATGCACATGGTTGTGTCCAGCAGAGCAGACAGTTCTGTGGAGTTGAGACCAGCTGCAGAGTCAACTAGTAAAAGGAGTTGAAAGTCCAGTGCCTGGATTTTGGAACCTTCTTGAGATGTGAAAGGTTAAAATCTGTTTGTTTGTTTGTTTTTTTTTTTTAATGAAAACACACTACTACCTTAAAGTAAGGATAAGACTTCAGTTCAACCTCAAACTGGAGTGGTAGAGACCATAGTGAAGTGCTGGAACCAGAAGCAGGTCCAGGGAGATCAGCAGAGCCATTCAGCCATAGTATTCCTGTGACTATTAGGACACCAGAAAAAGACATTAGAAGAGTCATGGATAGGTTCAGAAGGACAAATTGACTTAGCCATATTTATTTTTAATGGGCTTCTACTTTTCATAGTGATGCTTTTTACTTGTAAGAGAGTGAATGGATGCATTCTTTTTTATTAAAACTTTTTATTTACAGAGCATATGAGTGATTTTTCTATATACACCTTTGCAACATTTTTTATTCCAAATTTTTCCCTTCCTTCCCTCTACCTCCACCCCTAGATGACAGGTAGTCTAATACATGTTAAATATGTTAAAATATATGATAAATTCAATATATGTATACATATCTATACAGTTATCTTGCTGCCACAAGAACAATTGGATCTAGAAAGAGAAAAAAAACAAAGCAAACATTCACAGAAAGCGTTACATTGCTATGTTGTGTTCCACACTCAGTTCCCACAAACCTCTCTCTGGATGTACATGATTATCTTCATTGCTGAACAATAGGAACTGGTTTGAAATCACCTCATTGTTGAAGAGAACCATGTCCATCAGAATTGATCATCATATAGTCTTGTTGCCATGTATAATGATCTCCTGGATCTGCTCATTTCACTCAGCATCAGTTCATGCAAGTCTCTCCAGGCCTCTCTGAAATCATCTTGTTGGTCATTTCTTACAGAACAATAATATTCCATAACATTCATATACCATAATTTATTCAACCATTCTCCAATTGATGAAGAATGGATGCATTCTTTCTAACAAGAAAGAACTGAGAACAAAGTAGATATATCCATCAGTTGATGAAAGCTAAATAAATAGTGGAAAATAAATGTAATAGAATATTATTGTGCCATTAGAAGTGATAAACATGAAGAATGCAGAGAAACATTGGAAAACTTTTATGAACTGATACAAAAAAATAGAACCAAGAAAATTATCATTCACCTATATTCTTTTAATATCATTTTACTCTGCAATATTGATTAATCTGATTCTAATCTGTTGATCCTTGATTCTACTTCTTCTTTAAGAGCAGTCACATTTTAGTTTGTGTCTTTGTATCCCAAGATCCTAGCACAGTGTCCTGTGCATTATAGTTGTTTAACAAATATTTGTTGAATTGAATTGTATCTGGCACACAGTAGAAGTTTCATAATTATTGCTGAATCCAATAGGTTTTTACTACCCTGATCACTTGCCTGTTTCTGACTTTGATCAGTGTCTTATGTGTTTTCCTGCTACTATTTTTGCAGTTTGGGTGCTTTCAAAGTTCTTGACTTGACTCCTCCACCCCAACTGGATTATGTCCCTTCGATGCCCTTTGCCTTCTAGAAACTCATTAAGAACATGAAATTTTCCTGGCTAAAAGCAAACAAACCCAAACATCCTCCATTGTGAGAGCTTGTTGATCTTTTTAACACAATGAGCTTCTCTGCACCTGTCTCTGGTTCTCCTCTGCCCTCCAGTGGCTCCTTAGAGAATTAACCCACCCCTGCTCCAGGTTGACATTTTCTGTATTTGAAATATTAAAGAATTTGCAAAAGAGGCTGAGTTGAACATGGACAGTGACTCTTTTCTGGGTGGGTATTCCTTAGGTGTGAGTGAAGTCTAAAAATAGTTTCACTTTTTTAATTAAAAACCAACGAATAAAAGTTCATATCCTCATTCCAGCATTTTGAAAATATTTCAATAAGTTCTAACAGGTAAAACATTGGAGTTCTTACCTATGGAATTAATAGACCCGTAAGCACTTTTAAAGTATAATAATCATATACAAAAATATAATTGGAAAATCAAATTCAGGTGCTTGATATTGGCTAGACTCCATCTAATCTCTTCAATCCCATCCTTCTTGTAACAATGAATTAGTATGTTTCTCTATTGAAACCAAAGTACAAAGTTGGATATGTTCTCAAAGTTGCTTTTGGTTTAGCTTGCTTCCTGAAGAAAGAAAAAATGGCCAAGAGGAGACATTGTTACAAAGATATTTCTTTTCTTTTTAAGAACTTATATTTATTCCAAAATATAAAATGTTTTCCACATATGGTAATGTTGACATAAATATCACATTTAAGACAGTGGCAAAAATACTTAAACTTCACTCTTATGGCAATACCAAAGTCATTCAGATCCATGTCCTTCTCTCAGCAAAATTATGTTGTTGGTAATTTTTGTTTTTGCCACTCTCCCTCCTCTCCTCTCAGATATCAGTCTTCATTTTAGATACCTATCTAGTTTCCAATTCTTTCAGTGTCTCCTCCATCTAAATCAAAAATTAAATTTGCTATTAGATTTTAATAACTTTAAGTATTAAAATATTCTAAAAGTTTTGTCTTTTTACTCTCAATATCCAACAATGTGCCTTGTAAACGGTAGATACTTAATAAATGTTTGCTCAATTGAATTGAACTATCTAATAGCTAAAGATATTTACAAAAGATTCATAAAGAAAGAGGGGAAGGAAATAAGCATTTGTATAGTACTTATATAAATACTCTCATTTGATCCTCAACAAGAGGTTTATGAGGTAGGTGCTATTGTTATCCCCATTTTATAGTTGGGAAAACTGAGACAAATACACTACAAATGACATTCCCCAGAACTGAAACTCCATCAAATATAAAAATGAGAATAACAATAACAATAATCTCCTCAAAATCTAATCCATTTTCTATATATTATATGGAGACCAATAACAAAATGAAGAAATGTTGAGTATTGTAATACATACAATATATGATTACAATGTATAATGGAAACTCTTATGTCCTAAGAGCCCTACAATATCATGAAAGTCTGGCAAGGAACCCTGAAACACTGGCCAAGAGGCCACTGATTATGTCAACACCCTGGCTAATATATATCTTTCTCTATATATCTACTCTATCTATCTATCTATCTATCTATCTATCTATCTATCTATCTATCTATCTA
>JAJPUD010010495.1:47175-61164 GCA_023553655.1 Myrmecobius fasciatus
CTATCTATCTATCTATCTATCTATCTATCTATCTATCTATCTATCTACAAACTAGTCCTACTCAAAGCTGTTTTAATTATCAGTTTGACACAGTTGACTGCATAGCAGGTGGTGCTCCTTTGTATTTTGTTACTACAAGGCAAGATAAACTGGAACAAATCAGAAACAGCAATTACTCCCACCTTATCCCACTTTGTGGAAATGTCTTAATGAAAGAAATATGCACTAATCAAAGAAGTGGAGAAACAATCGGCATACAAGAAATAAACTGAAGGCATGAACATCTTCATGATGTATTAGTATTATGTCATAAGATTAGACACAGATCTTATTTATAGAAGTGGATATCATACTGCTTTTATCAACACAAATCGCGATCATATATTACTGACTAGTGGTAATAGAAGGTTAGATCAAGGAGTACTAAAAATCCCAAGAGGGATGTATTGGAGATTCTAAGCTTGTTGAAAAATCTTCACTTAATGAAAATTTTAGAAATTATGCTGAATAACAAAAGTCACAAAATCAACACGCATATCTGAAATAATTCTGAAAAGGAGATAGGCATACAAAGACTGGAATTCCAAAAAACAAAACAAAACAAAAAAACAAACATCTTTTGAATATAATTGTATAAATCCATGTATCTGATAAATATCAAAACAGAGCATTTTGAGAAAACTGGGAGGTTTTTTGCTAGAAATTTATTCTTTCACAAGATTTATATGTAACAATATTATATCTGACAATCTGCTTTTCTGTGGTGAGACTATAGAAAAGTGGAGCTATCAAGGTATTTTTCTGGAGAAGTCAAGTTGATGGAATCAACTTGAGTAATAATCTAAAATCTGCATAAAGGTACTGATGAAAATTACATCAATAAAGTTGAGATGTAGAATAGAAAACTTAAATGCCATTTTGTCAAATTAACAGCAACAAAAAAGAAATGTGAAAATCTAGGAAAATAAAAGACAATCCAAACTCTAAATTTCCTTAATCAGAAATTAAATGAAAGTCAAAAGTTTAAAACAATGCAAGAACTTAAAGTAGCAGGTGCACACACACAATCATTTGACATTAAAAACTTGATAACAGAGATTTGAAAAATAAAGCAACCAGTTGCAAGAGCGAACCCCAAAGTAAAAGGTTGTTGAAAATTTTTTATCATCTATATGGCCACAAGAATCCTAAGACTACAAAGTTGCATTAAAACTTGTACACTATAAATAATATAATAAACAACATAATAGCTACATATCCTCCAATGGATAACCCCCCACAATTACCTCTCCCAACCAGCCTTAATTTTTTTTCCTTTTTTGCTGACTCCTTCACTACTGCCTTTAAATATGCCCAAATCTCTCAAATTATACCAATACAAACAAAAAACCTCTTCATTAGAGCCTGCCATCCCCTTAAGCTATGATTTTATATCTTTTTCTCAGCTAAATCCTGGGAAGAAGGTGCCAATACTCATTGTTTCTACTTCCTCTTCTCTTGTTTATTCTTCAAACCTTTTTAGGCTGCCATCCAACACAATTACTCAATTGAAATTGCTCTCTCCCAAGTTACCAGTGATCTCCTAATCCCTAGATCTTATGATCTTTTTTTTCATTTTTCCTCCTTTTGGATCTGTTTCATTTGACACTATTGGCCTAACTCTCCTCCTGTATATTCTCTCTTTTCTGGGTTTTTATGATAAAATTCTGTCCTAGTTTTCCTTCTCTGTTTTACCGATGCTTCCCACCTTCCTTTGCTAGCCCATCATCACGTCACATCCTCTCCCCTGGTGTTTCCCAAAATCTAACCCCTTATCTCTTGCTATACTCTTTCCCTGACCACTTCAACTCTCATGGGTTTAGTTCTCATCCCTATGCAGATGACTCGCAGATCTACATTTCTAATCCCAATCACTCTCTTGAATCCCATCAACAACTACCTATTAAACATTTCAGACTGAATGTCCCAGAGACATTCCAAACTCAAAATATCCAAAATAGAACTCATTATTTTCCTCCAAACTTACCCCTCTACCCAAATGTCTCTTTCTTTTGAAGCCACCTCTATCCTTCCAGTTTCCTGGCATTATAACTTCGGTATTATCCTTAATCCCTCATTCTCTCCCTCACTCCATATATTCAGTCAGTTGGCAATCTATTACACTTTTGCAATCCTCACCATTTCCCTGTTTATAAAACTGCCTCTCATCCTCTTTTGCCCATACTCCTAATTGTTCTCCCTGGCTCTGATCTTTGGTTTCCATAAAACTACCAAAGTGACTTTTAAGTGTTGATCTGATCATGTTATTCACCTATTGAATAAGCTACAATAAATCCAGTTGCCTTTAGGATAAAATATGAACTCCTGCTGAGATCTGAAAGCTTTTCACAGTCTGGTCTTGACCTGTATTTCCAGCTTCATTGTATAGCACTATAAAATATACTGCATATTTAAGAAAACAAAATTGACCTTCTCTTTATTCCTCAGACACAACATTTCATCTCCCATTTCTATGATTATGCACTAACTCTTATTTCTAGAATGCAATCCCTCCTCACGCTACCTCTTTTCCTCCAAGAAATAGTTCAAACATTTGTTGTTGTTCAGTCATGTTCTACTCTTCATAACCCCATTTGGGGTTTTCTTGGCAAAAATACTAAAGTGGTTAGCCATTTCCAACCCAGCTCATTTTACAGATCAGGAAACTGGAGCAAACAGGGTTAAGTAACTTGCCCAGAGTCATCTAGTCAATAAATAAAGTCAAATTTGAATTCAAGTCTTCTGGACTAGGTCTGGTACTCTATTCACTGTCACCTAGCTGTTCTGCTTAAGCACTATCTTCTACAAAAACAAATAAAAAAAACTACAAACAAAACACCCCCCAAAACCCATCAAAACAAGACCGAGAAAACCTTAAGAAAATTATCTTCACAAATGTCACCATATCAAATACTTGAATATCCAAACTACATGCAATTAAAAATATCCCACAAGGAGCCATTGCTGATCCCTTTAATTACCTTGCAATTACTTGTATTTATTCTCTTTTTGTTTATTTGCTTCATCCAATATAACATAATAAGATGCTTCAGAAAAAGATTTGTTTCATTCTTGGTATTTTTCCCTTGGTGCCTAACACAGTAATTTAAGCAGGTAATGGGTGGGTATTCAAGACTTTAACTTCTCCACAAAACTAGAAAGCATCTAGGCTGGATAAGATCCAAAATTAATGTCTTCAATACTTTGCAGGGATATATAAATTACTAACAAAACACATTATCAATATTCTCTTTGACACAAATTGATGCAGCATTTCTGAATAAAATGAATCATGCAGTTATTAACAAAATATGTGAAAACCAATGATTGCTCCAAATATAGACTAAGTATAAGTTTAGGTACTTTGTACAAGTTTTCATACTTTACATCACTAAAAGTAATATATAAATAAAAGAAAATAATATATTGGTTGAGGGATTCAAAGTACCAGGGACAGCATCATCAACTTATTATTAGTTCTCCAATTTTTGAGCAAGCTTCTGAAAGTTCCATAATATTTATACTGTCTTTGCTGACTTTCATAAATCCTTTGATTCATTTCCACACTCATGGATTTTTCACATACTACAAGTATATAAAATGAATCCAAGTATAGTAAGAAGTTAGAATATTTGATGTCCACGTGAAAAATTACTCTCTATTTAAAACATAACACCAAAAAAGTAATATGAAAAAACAATGTCATAAAATGTGCTAATTTTCAAAAAGAGAGTTTTTATTAATTTTGGCTCCACTTAACTTTAAATACAACATCATCTTTCCCAGACACAACTTAGTATAATTTCTAAATCAAATAAAGTGCGGTAGCTGACTTTGATTCTATGTTTGTCTTCATTGAAGGCATTTGATAACATGACTGAAAACATCATGCTAAAAAGCATGGAAGCAGGTACAATAGCCTTGTGTACACTCCACTGGTGATTGGGAAAGTTGGAGCATTGTGCATTATCCAGAACCTGGGCAAGCATATCATCATGAAATTAATGTACTCTACTGTTGAACTTTACTGGGCAACTAAATTTTGACATAATTTTCCATAAATCCTTATGACTGATGATATCAAAAGCCTTAGCCATATCTTCAAAAGTTGAATACAGATCTTTGTTTTGCTCTTGGAATTTTTCCTGAAGTTGTTGGGCAGTAAATACTATATGGACTGTTCCTTGACCCTTTCTGAAGCCATGTTGTCAAACGCCTTCAATGAGGACTAATGTGGAATCTATCACATTGATAGTAAATTCTTCAACTCGAAAAGGCTACAAGGCTACAAAGTGGAGAGTGTTGGTGCATGACTTTTTGTTTGCAGATGATTGTGCACTCAATGCAGCTTCTGAGGCAGAGATTCAACAGAGTATGGATCAATTTGCTGCTTGTACTAATTTGGGCCTAACAATTAACACCAAGAAAACACAGATCCTCCATCAGCCAGCACCATATCATCCATATGTGGAACCATCAGTTAGCATTGTGTAAAAGTATGACAGGCTATATAGCAATCACACAATTTTATTGAATAGCTCCTTAATTTGATAGAATCTTTCTATAGAGATTTCAGAATATCATTTGAACTCACTGAGCAAACCTGATAGAATCTTTCTATAGAGATTTCAGAATATCATTTGAACTCACTGAGCAAACCAAGAACAAATATAGCCTTGAGATATTAAGCTTGAATTGAGAGTTCATATTGAATTAATGGATGAAGGTGATACAAAATAATACCTTAATCTCTGTCAGGCAAGGTACATAGAGCCTAAAGATATCAAAGAGAAAAGTATAAGTGAATATATTAAGTGACTTATTGACATCCTGAAATAAAAGTTGAATGAGGACATATTTAAAACAATTAATATCAACACAGTACCAGCCTTAATGTATATTTTCAGAACTGCAATAGAGAAATATATCAGATTGTCAAAGCTTCCTTCTCAAAAAGGGCATTAGTTAAACACAGGGCCCATCACCTTAAAATCTCTATAAAATTATTTAACATTTTCTTGTCAAAGAGGAGGAAGACTACTAATAGATATTCTTAGAATACATGATAAGTTTTTTTTTAAATCCTATACTAAACACTTTTGCAACAATCAAACACCACTAGGTAATAGTAAAGGTGGTAACAGTTGTGTGCCAATATATTTGTTGAACATCATTGAAAGCAATTTATCTCAGGATAGAGTTATTAGATCTGAGCATTGAAATAAAAGACTCTCCATAAATAACATTCACATAAACTCAGTTAATAATATATTGACAAGGAAGAATTGAAGAAATGCTGAATTGTAGATTTATTTATGGAAATGAAGGGATTTTGATGGCAATTCAGGACTAAGTTATAATAAGAAGAAATTAAAGGAGGAGCTTAGACATGGTGATCAATGGCCATCATATACAAAAATGATACAAACTATACAATGCATGACTGCAGACTATAAAACTTATCACTACTGAAATATCTTGAAAAATGTGTTCTGGCTAGAATTATATAACAGAACTTCACTATCTTGCATGGACTGATAGATAATAAATCCTAATGCTAAAAATATAGAACTTAAAACATGCAGATGAACTCAATCAATAGATTTTACTAGAGCTGAATCACTGTCACAGACAGAACTGTTGCCCACATTTGCTCAGATTTAATATTGATCCATAAGATCTTAGGCACAATTTTTAAAAGATGTCAATATCTCAAATATTCATAATATTTAAATACTCATAATGACATTTTAAAAAGCTTTGAAAATATGGAGATCATTCAGGGGGAGCAAAATCATATGGAAATAGATAAATATTATTTCTCTTGTTCACCTGCTGCTAGAATTGTAGGAAAAATTCTTTCAATGACTCAAGAGGATGAGCTTCTGTTACAATATTTTTATTCAAGTAAAATAATTTATCCATCTTGGGAAGAATCTATAGAATATTACTGTAGGAAAATGGGGGAGGAAGACTTGAGGGATCCTAAGAGAGGGGCTCCAAATGTGGCAAAACCTGTCATTGCTCAAAGGGAAGCAGAATTTCTAGTTTCTTCTTCTTACCTTTAGTCCCTACTGCTCCAAAGGACACTTTTATTTCTGACAAAGCAGAAAGCAGGAGGTTAGGGCCAGAGGTCAATCTGCTCAGAAAGAAGGGGTACCAGACTAGATGTATATCTATCTGCTTCCTCAAATATTGTTAATCATGGGAATATGGTTTGGTTCAAGCCAACTTTTTATTATTTTGTCATTCCTAGAAGAAGACTCCAGGGTCAATATCCAAAGTTTTATCACTTTCCTATCTAATATCAGTTTCACAATGAACACATAGAGCAGGGCTTCTTTTTTATTATAAAAATAGCTTTTTTACTTTTCAAAATATATGCAAAGATAGTTTTCAACATTCACCCTTGCAAAACCTTGTATTCTAGATTTTTCTCCCTCCTTCTCCTCATCCCTCCTCCCCTAGACAACAAATAATCCAACATAAATTAAACACTTGCAACCTTTTTTGCTTGAGAAATTTTTAGGTAATCCAGAGGATATAGATATAGGTACATAAATCAAACTAATAATACTAATAATAAATGATAAAGAAATTTATTTTAAAATAAAACTTTGGTATATATATGTATATATACTTTTATCCTTTATTAAAGACAAAAGCAAAATTTCTTACTAATGAGATAGATGTGTGTGTTTATTTTTACATAAAGAATTAAATCTTGGTGGATTATTTGATACCTCTTACTGTGGCCAAATTTTTTTAGTTTATTTATTTTTAATACACATTGTTTTATGAATTATGTTGGGAGAGAAAAATCAAAGCAAAAGGGAAAAACCATGGGAAAGATTAAAAAAACAGAAAAAAGAAGTAAACTTAGCATGTGTCGCATGTGTTGATTTACTTTCAGTCTCCTTAGTTCTTTCTCTGGTTGCTGATGGCATTTTCTGTTCAAAGTCTATCGGGATTGCTTTGGATCACTGAACTACTGAGAAGAACCCAGCTTTTCATAGTTGATCATTGCACATTCTTACTGTTTTTGTGTACAAAACAATACACAAAAACTGGTTCTGCTTATTTTGCTCAGCATCAGTTCATGTAAATCTTTCCAGGCCTATAATTAGCTTGTTCATCATTTTTTTTCTTTTTTTTTTCTTTTTTAAATTTTATTTGCATAACATATGTGTGGGTAATTCTTCAACATTAACCCTTACATATCTTTCTGTTACACATTTTCCTCCCAACTCCCCACCCCTCCCCTAAATGGCAGGATATTCACTACATGTTAATTATGTTAAAATACTTGGCAAATCGAATATATGTATACATATTTCCACACTTATCATTGTTGTGCAAAAAAAATCGTATCCACAAGAAAGAAATATCAGATAAAGGAAACACAATGTAAGCAAACATCAATCAAGAGTACAAGAATGTTATGTTGTGGTCCACATTTCACATCCCTCTCTCTGGGTGTATATGGCTTTCTTCAGTGAACAATTGGAAGTGGTTTGAAGCATTTCATTGTTGAAGGGAGCCATGTCCATCAGAATTGATCATCATATAGTATTGTTGTTGCTGTATATAATGATCTCCTGGTTCTGCTCATTTCACTCAGCATCAGTTCATGTAAGTCTTTCCAGGCCTCTCTGAAATCGTCCTTCTCGTCATTTCTTACAGAACAATAATATTGCATAACATTCATATACCATAATTTATTCAGCCACTCTCCAATTGATGGGCATCCCTTCAGTTTCCAGTTTCTAGCCACTACAAAAAGAGCTGCCACAAACATTCTTGCACATGTGGGATCCTTTCCTTCCTTTATGATTTCTTTGGGATATAAGCCCAATAGAAATGCTGCTGGGTCAAATGTTACGCACAGTTTGGTAACTTTTTGAGCATAGTTCCAAATCGCTCTCTAGAATGACTGTATCCGTTCACAGCTCCACCAACAATGCATCAGTGTCCCAGCCTTCCCACATCCCCTCCAACATTCATCATTAACTTTTCCTGTCATTTTAGCCAATCTGACAGGTGTGTAGTGGTACCTCAGGGTTGTCTTGATTTGCATTTCTCTGATCAATAGTGATTTGGAGCACCTTTTCATATGACTAAAATTGTTTTAATTTCATCCTCTGAAAATTGTCTGCTCATATCCTTTGACCATTTATCGATTGGAGAATGGCTTGAATTTTTATAAATATGAGACAATTCTCTACATATTTTAGAAATGAGGCCTTTATCAGAACCCTTAAATGTAAAGATGATTTCCCAATTTATTGCTTCCCTCCTAATCTTGACTGTATTGGTTTTGTTTGTACAAAAACTTTTTTAACTTAATATAGTCAAAGTTATCTATCTGGTTTTCAATTAAGAGTTCCAGTTCTTCTTTGGACATAAATTTATTCCATCTCCATAGGTCTGAGAGGTAAACTATATTACATTCCTCTAATTTACTTATAGTATCACTCTTTATATCCAGATCATGAACCCATTTAGATCTTATCTTGGTATGTGGTGTTAGATGTGGGTCAAGCCCTATTTTCTTCCACACTAGTTTCCAATTTTCCCAGCAGTTTTTGTCAAATAGTGAGTACTTATCCCAGAAGCTGGGGTCCCTGGGTTTATCAAAGACTAAATTGCTAAAGTTATTGCTTAGTTTGTCTTGTGATTCTATCCTATTCCACTGATCGACCGCTCCATTTCTTAGCCAGTACCAAACCATTTGTTCATCATTTTTATAGAACAATAATATTCCATTACCTTTATGTATCACAACTTGTCCAGCCATTCCCCAACTGATGGGCATCTATTCCTTTTCCAATTCTTTGCTATGTGGCCAAATATTTTGCAACCCCCACATTCAGTCACATGACTCTATAAGGGGTTACAACCCAGAGTTTAAGAAGTTTTGACAGAAAATAGAAAAATTTTCAAATCTTAGTAAAACAAAAATCAGAGAAGTTATATAGAAGGAAATATATCACAGAGTGAAGGAGTTCTCTCATGAATGAGTTAATTCAGTTCAACTGAAAAAGAGTGCCTTAGGTCTCACTCTGAAGGGAAATTTCCCATAGTCTTTAGCAAGTTATGAATAGGAGCATATAGGAGACTGTCTGCTCCTCTCACGTCTTGCTATGATCTTTTTCTTCAATAAAATCTGAAGTAGGGCTGGCCTCTCCTATGTTCTCTCTCAAAGCTAAAAGCTAGAAGTATTCCAAAGGGACCCGAGTATTGAAGAATATTTGATCCTTGACCAGTTCCAAAGGATAACTGGTTCTGAAAAGTCCTAAAGGAGGATTCTCCTTTGAAGAGTCTAGGAAAGGAGATTGGCAAAGTCCAAGCTCTCTTGCCCCTGGCCTACTCAGCCTATCCCCTACATGGGGCAGGGCATTCATCTAATAATGAGAGACTCCAATAACAATGGACTTTGGGACAAAGTTTACATTCAGTATAAAATAATAACAAACATTTTCATAACAAATCTTTTATTTAACATAGATAAACTATTAAATAAGTATATGCTAGTGTAGCTTTCTAGTCCTCCACCCCTACCTCAGGGATATATCCAGGTCAATAAAAATAATAATATTCACAGAAATAAAAAGTTCATTAAATGCAATGAGCTGTCCTTTCTAAATTCCAATTTATTTAATATTCCCCACAACGAAGGGCCTAATAAATTCAGCCTCCCCATTTCATGCATTTCTTTGCCTGGAATTCTCTCCTCCTCATCTCTTCCTTCCAACTTCTTTGATTCTTTCAGATCCCAGGTAAAACCCCATCTTCCATAAGAAGCTTTTCCCCATATACCTTAGTGCCAGTGATGAAGTCCTAGATATCTGGGTGGGGTTGGCAGAAAGAAACTAGAGCACTGAAGGAATTGTTCCCTGGGGCAGGCAGAGAAAAGGCTCTGATAGAGATCAGTTTAGTTTAGTGGTTCCACCTTCCGTGAAGGTTTCCCTGTGGGTGGCCCCACCTTGCTGTATCCAGCCAAGAAATCCAAGTTATATCTGTCAAGCTCCTGAGGCCCACCTTTGAGCACATCTATGTCCTATCAGAAATCCCAGTCATGTCCCTGAGATTAAATTTCCTTTATATCTGCTTATGGCCCATGCCATCTTTGCTGCATTCTTTTGGGTCAGTCCACCATTGACATTCTGCCACATGGTATCTTTCCCCTTATCCCCTCCCATATCACATGATATCTCTCTCCTAACCCCACCATGCCTTACGTGGTCTCTTCTCTCAGACACCGCTTCTCCTTATAGCTAACTCTTTTAAAGTGCTAAATCCCTTTTAGGATTTAGCCTGCCAGCTAATAGCCTACTCCAACCTCATGGGACTTCTTTTCTCCTGACTAATTGCAAATTCCACTAGAGAACTTGTCTTTTCCATTATTAATTATTAAAACCCCTTTCCTTGCTATGTGCTCTCCCATTCTTTCATAGTTACTATTCCTGATGTCTACTGTATCCCTTCATTTTATCTGTAACCTCTTCTCCTAAATAAACCTATTTTTGCCAAAGAAAATGGCAAATTGTGAATTCTTCACGTGATCAAACTCCAACATTTGTTGCCTACCATCATCTGATGTCTATATCAGCCACATCACTAATACCTTCCTTTCACTGATTATCTTCATCTTGTATATATCTTACTTGTACATGGCTATTTGTATATTTTATATATCTTACTTATACATGACTATTTTCAAGTTGTCTTCCCCCCTTAAAATGTGAGCATCTTGAGAATAGGGTCCATATTTTGTCACTCTTTGTATCCCCTGATAAACATATGACTGACACATAGTAGATGTTTAATAAATGCTTGTTGATGATTAAATGTTTCAGCATCAAAAACTGATATGATTTGACCAATGGGGATGAGTTAAATTAGAGATATTACCATTTGCTTTGTCTCTGTGCCCTAGGCACAATGGGACCTTTTCCTATGACTCACACCTGAAAACCTTCCATATGTATTGATATTTTTCTATTTGTATAGCCAGTGTTTAGAAATGTACTCTGGGGGGTGGAGCCAAGATGGCGGAGTGAAAGGGTGACTCTCTGCTTCCTCCTCTAAACTTCTCTCAAATCAACAATAAAATAAGCCTCTGAACTGATCTTCAAGTCAACGAATCAGGAAATATTTGGATACTGCTTGCAGATATCTCTGAAAAACTTCACATCAGGTTTGTCTAGCTCGGACAGAGGGATAAACAGAGGACTTTGGTGTCAGAGAACTCTGGTGGAGGCCGGAAGTGAGTGAGGGTGGGATTCAGCTCAGCTCAGCTCAGACGGGCAAAAAAACTCCAAACTCCAAACTCCAAATTCCAAACACCTGGAGTTTATCTGAGGCACTCCGGACACTCTGCCCTGATTGGGGGCAGGTGTTCTGGCAAACTTACCTTATTTAAGGAGTAATTCAGGCTTAGTCCTAACCCCCACCGGCCCAGCACCTTAAATTAATTCTCCGAAGCGCCTCAGGGCAAAATCTTCAGCCAGCCGTTTCAGCCGTTTTTTTTTTCCCCCTACCTTAAAGAGATATTTACGCTGTCTAAAAAAAAAAAAAAAAAAAAAAAAAAATGAAGAGACAAAAGAGAGCTCTCTCACCATAGACAGCTTTTACAAAGAGAAAGAGGAGAAGACCCCAGAGCCAGAGGTTCCTTGTTCCTTTAGACACAACTCCAGAGGGAATCAGCAAGGACCATCACTGGTCCCAGTCTCAAAAGGCCTTTCTGGAAGATTGCTTAAAGAACCTAATAAAAGAACTGGAGGATAAATGGGAAAATAAATTGAAATTAGTGCAAGAAGGATACAGTATCTTGTAAGAAGGATATGATGCCCTGCAAAAGAGATATGAAAAAGACACCAATCTATTGAAAAATAAAATTAGTGAAGTGGAAAAAGAGTGCAATGAACAAAAAAATTCAATTGGCCAGTTACAAAAGGAGCTTAAAAAGGTAACTGAAGAAAACAACACTTTAAAAATAAGAATTGAACAAATGCAAGTGAATGACTCAATAAGACTTCAAGAATCAGTCAAACAAAAACAAAAAAAAATGAAAAATTAGAAGAAAATATGAAATATCTCCTAGGAAAAACAACTGACTTGGAAAATAGATCTAGGAGAGATAATCTAAGGATTATTGGACTTCCTGAAAGCAATGATGAAAAAAAGAATCTAAACACTATCTTCCAGGAAATCCTGAAAAAAAACTGCCCTGAGATTGTAGAATCAAAGGGCAAAATCACCATTGAAAGAATTCACCAATCACCTCCGGAAAGAGACCCCAAAATTAAAACCCCAAGGAATATCATGGCTAAATTTCAGGACTATAGCACCAAGGAAAAGATTCTGCTAGCAGCTAGAAAGAAACAATTCAAATACCAAGGTTCAATAATTAGAATCACACAGGATCTGTCAGCCTCCACATTGAAGGATCGAAGGGCCTGGAATCAGATATTCCGAAGGGCAAAGGAACTTGGATTACAGCCAAGAATGTCCTATCCAGCTAGAATGAGCATTATCCTCCAGGGAAGAAGATGGTCATTCAATGATATAGGTGAATTTCACCTATTTCTAATGAAAAGACCAGATCTGAACAAGAAATTCGACATCCAAACACAGAACTCAAGAGATGCATAAAAAGGTAAAAAGGAAAGGACTCTTGAGAACTTTATTTCTACTAGGGGGATGCTTAAAGTTTGGGGGTATAATTAACTAGATATTACTTAGATAATATGAAAAAGAGAACTAGAGGGGGAAAGGTTGTCATACTGGGGAAAAGAGGGAAAAAGTGGTAAAAAATAAGATCTAAAAAAAATGAGGTAAAAACAAGGTAAAATCTCTTGAAGAGGCAAAGAAAACCTAATATAATGGAGAGAAAGAGGGGAGGGAGTTGAGCATTGTGTAAATCTTACTCTCATCAGGTTGGGCTCTAAAAGTGTATATCAGACATTTGATTTCACATAGAAACTTGTCTGTTGCTAGAGGGAAGGGGGAGGGAAAGGAAAAAAAAGAAAGGGATAAATTAATAGAAGGGAAAATAGAAGAATCAAGGGAAAGGAGTAAAAACAGGGGGAAGGGATATAAAAGTTGGAGTATTGTTTGGGGGAGAGGGTCATCAAAAGCAAAGTACTGAGGTGGGGGGAAGGGAGAATGGGGAAAGGAAAGGGGAAAACATAACTTGGGTAAATAAGATAGCAGGAAATAAAGAATTAGTTATTCTATCTGTGAATGTGAATGGGATGAACTCTCCCATAAAGCGGAAGCGGATATCAGACTGGATTAAAAACCAGAATCCCACAATATGTTGTCTACAAGAAACACATCTAAAACATAGTGACACATATAGGATGAAGGTAAAAGGCTGGAGCAGGACCTATTATGCTTCAGGTGAACAAAAAAAAGCAGGGGTAGCAATCCTTATCTCAGATCAAGTAAAAGCCAAGATAGATCTAATCAAAAGAGATAAGGAAGGAAACTATATTTTATTAAAGGGTACCATAGATAATGTAGCAATATCTATACTAAATATATATGCACCAAGTGCAATAGCACACAAATTCCTAGCGGAGAAATTAAGAGAGATGCAAGAAGAAATAGACAGCCAAACGATACTAGTGGGGGATCTCAACCTTGTTCTCTCAGAATTAGATAAATCAAACCACAAAATAAAAAAGAAAGAAACTAGGGAGATAAACCAATTGTTAGAAAAGTTAGGTATGATAGATCTATGGAGAAAGTTGAATGGAGACAATAGGGAGTTTACTTTTTTCTCAGCAGTCCATGGAACCTATACAAAAATTGACCATGTGTTAGGGCATAAAAACCTCAAAATCAAATGCAGAAAGGCAGAAATAGTAAATGCATCCTTTTCAGATCATGATGCAATAAAAATCACATGCAATATAAGGCCAGGAGAAAATAAACCAAAAG
>JAJPUD010010496.1:8773-19275 GCA_023553655.1 Myrmecobius fasciatus
GTGTGTGTGTGTGTGTGTGTGTGTGTGTGTGTGTGTGTGTGTGTGTGAGGCAGGAAGTTTGGGAAAGGCATCAGATTATGGAAAGCTTTTATAAACAAATCGGGGAGGGGGAGTTAGATTTCATCTTAGGAGCAAAAGGAACCCACTAAAGCTTCTTAAACAAAAGAGTAGCATAGTTAGACCCAGGCTTTAGGAATATCGATTTGGCAATTGTGAAGAAGAGGGATTGGAGAGGGTAAAGAAGTCAACTGAGAGGTTAGCACAGTGGCCCAAGCAAGAAGTGATTACCTACAGGATGATAGTCATAGGAAAAAAGCAAAGAAGAAAAATGGGAGAACTTTTCTAAAAGTAGTCACCCAGATTGGTTAACCTTTTCTACAAATATGAGTCTAAGGCTATAAATCTGGGTGACTAGAATGATTGTCCTGCCTTGACAAAAATAAGAAAGTTGGAAAGAAAAGTGGTTTTAGCAGGAAAAACTGTATGTTCTGTTGTGAATATGTTGAGTTTCAAGATCTATTGAGAGATGTCCAATGGCCAGTTGGATGACATAGTACTGTAGCTGAGAGAGAAAAGATCTGGATGTGTAGATTCTAAAGTTGTTTTCATAAAGATAATTATTGGACCCTTGGCAGCTGATGAGATGATCAAGAGTGAGGATATAGAGACAAAAGAAAGGGGCTGCTTTTAGAGACAGAAAGCCTAGATTCTCCTCCCAATATTGATATTTATCAGACATGTGACTGTTAGCAACCTCATTAACATATCTGAACTTTCATTTTATCATTTGTAGTACATGCCCCATGGGACATTGTGAGAAAAGTGTTTTTGTCAGCTCTAAGGCTATATAAATATTTTTATTACTATAACTCATAAGAATAATTGATATTTTAATAGAAAGCAAATACATAGGGACAGACCTGTTGATGAGACAAGTCAGGTCAAGTCAAGTCAATAACATTTATTATGTACCTCCTATGTGCCAGACACTGTGCTAATCATTAGGGATACAAAGAAAGGCAAAAATAGTTTCTGATCCTAAGAAGTTGACAGTCAAATGGGAGAGACAACATATTAAAAACAAGATGAACAAGAAGTTCATCAATAGAGGGAAGGTGCTACCATTGAGGAAGATCAGTAAAACATTCTCCGAGATAGTGGGATTTTAAATGGGGCTTGAAAGAAGCCAGAGAATCCAGAAAGCAGAGATGAGGAGGGAAAGTGTTTCATACCTGGAGGATAGCCAGTGACAGTGGAGTGTCCTGTGCAAGGAACCTCAAAGATAATAGTATTACTAGATTATAGGTTATATGGAGGGAAACGAGGGATAGGAAGATTGGAGAGATAAGAAGGGGCCAGGTTATGAAGGCCTTAAAAAGTCAAACGGAGGGTTTTATTTTGGAGATAATAAGAAGCTACTGGAGTTGATTGAAGGGGGTGATGGAGTGGTGGCAGCTTGCATATGGTCAGTTTGATAATTAAGTGGAAGACTAAAGGCAGAGATTAGTTTAAAAAGTGCTGCAGTAGTTCAGGGATGAGGGGACTGTACTAGAATAATGCTAATGCCAGAAGAAAGAAGGTAGCATATATGAGAGATGTCACAAAGGAAAAACCAGCAGAACTTGACCAGTAATTGAATCTGGGAGATCAGATAGAGTGAGGAGTTGAGGATGAAGCTTTCATTTTAAACCTAAATCTGTGGCACCCTTGACAGTTATGGGAAAGCTAGGAGGAAGAAAAGGCTTAGAAGAAGAGATAATAAATTCAGTTTTGTGCTGAATTTAAGATAGCTACATGACATCCATTTCAAGATGTTCAACATGCAATCAGAGGACAGGAAAGAGGTGTAGGGCTGGATTTTCTTTTTTCTTGAGAGGCAGTTGGAGCTAAGTGATTTGCCCAGAGTCACACAGCTGGTAAGTGTTAAGTGTCTGATGTCAGCATTGAACTCAGGATTTCCTGACTCGAGGGCCAGTGCTCTATCTACTGCACCATCAAGCTGCCCCCAGATAAATAGGTCTAAGAATCGTCTACTTAGAGATAATGATTAAACCCATTGTTGCTAATGCAATCACTAAGCAAAACTGAATAGAGGGAGAAGAGAAGAGGGCCTAAGATAGAACCTTAGGGAACAAGAATGAAAGGAAATTTTTGAAGTATTATGTATTGCACTAGTATACATCATGTAGGCTATTTGACAGGTCCATTGAATAAAGTCAAAGATAATAAGCAAAATAGATAATGAAAAGAAAGATAGGATAAGGTTGATAATAAACTTATAGTGAGTTATCCTTATATGATACAAATAAAAAATGTGATACTAATTTAAAAATTATAAAAATGTGGAGAAGGAAAATACATCTTATAACTAAGATTTTTATAGCATTTTAAGGTATGCAAAGCACTTCACAAATATTATTTCATTAGATCTTCACAACAATCCTGGGAGGTAAATTTTATTATTTTCCCCATTTTACAGATGAGGAAAATGAGGCATGAAGAGATTAAGTGTAGCTGTTGAGCTGAATGCTGCAGAGAGTTTTCTAGAAGGTCATTCCTCCTATCAGTGGACATCCTACCAGTTCCATTTGCTATTCAAGTTCATTGTTTTATTTTTAAAGAGTCATTAAGTGTTTACTATGTGTATGGCCCTGTGCAAAATGGTCTGGGAATATTCAAATATTTACTTCAATGGATATTCGATCTCATTGATTTGGGAGCTCTTAGTATCCCTATTGGTATGAGTCTTGTAGAGATTCCAGCCTATTCATGCCCACCATTCTGGGAGATTCTTGTCTATGTTCTCCCAGAGACCCACCCAGTGTGCTTAAAGCCTTCCTCATTCTCTCTAGGCATCTCACGTGTGGTACCCTAGCTATCATCTGCATCTCCTGCTCTTGCCACCTACCTCCTCCCCCATCTTCTCTTCTGGCATCCAATTTCTTGGTGACATCCTTTACTCTTATTAGTCATTTTTTTGGAATTCCTTGTTAATTATATGTTGTAGCCTGTTTGCACCCAATATGATGATCTTAACTATTGCTTGTTATGTTAGGTTCATCTATGGTTCTTCAGAAACTATAGTATTCCTATCTTGGTGCTTTACAGTAACATCAGCAGCATAATGTTAGTATTGAAAAGCTGGGCCTTTTCTTTGATGAGAAGCTTGGGATCAGTAAAAGAGCACTGCAATTTCCTGAAAATAATCTAACCTGCTCTCCTCTTCCTTTTTCAGCTCTGGGCCTGACTGATTATGCCACTTTACAGTATGATCCAGACATGTGGTACTGTTAAATAAATTTTACATCTGGAGTTCTTTATTTTTTGTGTACCATGGAGGATCCCATGGAGGAATTTTTCTCAGAACAACATTTTTGGATAATTTAAGGAAATGGTAAATTTCAATTAGAAGTTAGAGAAAGTAAAGATATATATTTTCCCCATCCATACTAATGGACATCTTGAAGCACAGACCACCAAGGTGCTCCCTAAGTGTAGAACCCCATTTAAATGAATGATGAAGTCTAGAAAAAATATTCTTTACCCATTTGGTCTTTTCTCTGTGAATGGACAGATCAAACTTCCCTAAGTAATTAGAAATCTATCCAGGAAAGCTCTACAACTTCCTAAGGCTTTATGCACTATGTACAATATCATTTGAAAACAGGAGCAGCTGGAGGACCTTCTAATCCACAGGGAATCTCCAATCAATCTGGACTAAGTGCTGGATCTTCTCCATCCCAGTGGTGGATACCTTTGGCAAGCATATGCTTTGCCTCATGTTTCTTATCAGTGGGTTATTAACTAGGGATTTTTCTGTTGGTATATCCTCTAAGGAATCCTGAATGACCTTGATAATTGTATCAGCCTTTGTGCCAATGAGGGGCTTTGTAAGAATGGGATTGTGGTTCAGTTGCTTTTTAGTCATGAGGTCTTTGTGACCTCATTTGAGGTTTTCTTGGCAAAGTTATTAGAGTGGTTTGCCATTTCCTTTTTCAGTTCAATTTACAGATAGGGAAACTGAGGTAAAAGGGTTAAGTGACTTGGGCAAGATCACACAGTTAGTCAGTGTCTGAGGCTGGATTTGAACTCAGAAAGATGGATTTTCCTGACTGGGGGCCTGGCATTCTATCCATTCTACCACTTAGCTGCCCCATCAGGATGTGAAGCACCTTGTTATAAAAGAGCTGTAAATTCTGTGAAATCAAATGCTTTTTCAAAATCAACAAACTAGGAGTATAATGGATTCTTATATTCTTAATATCTTTCCATTGATTGTAAGATAGCATGGCATTGTGGGTAAGAAGCTGATCTTAAAGTCACAAAAACCTGGATTCAAATCCCACTTGTCACACTAACTGAATGATGCAGGATGAGTCACCTACCTCTCAGTGCTGTTAACAGTTACTTAAAGAATTAGTTTGTACATGAGATATTGACCTATATTGACAGAGACAGTTTCCAAATTTAGAATTTCCATTTATGAATGAAAATACAGATATAGTCTCTATCCTGTCCCTATTCCTATTCTTATTCCTGTCCTAAAGACTTCAAGGTACATTAAACT
This sequence comes from Myrmecobius fasciatus, assembly GCA_023553655.1. Lineage (NCBI taxonomy): Eukaryota > Metazoa > Chordata > Mammalia > Dasyuromorphia > Myrmecobiidae > Myrmecobius > Myrmecobius fasciatus. The sequence goes on from JAJPUD010010496.1 coordinate 13,341, forward strand.
GAGGGAATTCAATACATACACATATAATATAAGGTCAATTGCAGAGAGAGAAAAAGAGAGAGAGAAGAGAGAGAGAGAGAGAGAGAAAGAAGAAAAAGAAGACAACTTTCTTTAAGAATCAAATACTATTGTATTGTAAGAAATGATGAGCTCAATAATCTTAGAAAAACATGGAAAATGCTATATACAATAACAGCAATATTGTTTTAAAAACAACTCTGGTTGAATAAGTTATTTTGACTATTATAAATATCCAAATTAACTACAAAAAACATATGAAGGAAGATACTATTTGTATCCCAGAGAAAGAACTGTTAAATATAAATATGTGTAGAATGATTCTACATATATATATTCTTCCCCATCTCTAGGCAGAGTGGGGAAAAAAAGAAAAAAAGGAAAAAAATTTACACGATAACTTTATTATATATTTAAAAGGAATAACAAGTTGTACAAAATAGATTTACATAATAGATTCATCTTTTTTATTATACTATGCTATGAAAATGCTTGTTTTATTACACAAATTTAAAATAAAATAAATTAACAAGTAAAAAAAAATTAAATGGGTAGGAATTTAAAAGATGACGAGGTGGAAGGAAACCATTCCAATCATAGGGACTAGTATGAACAAATACAAGAAATGAAAAAAGGATGGATATACCCAGAACACAGTAGTCTCTTGTGGCTGAAATATAGACTATGTGGAGGAAGTATTATAAGACAAGTAAGGAAAATCAGATTGTAGAGGGTCTTGAATCCCAAACAAAAGAATTCCATATATGAGTATAGTCTAGACATTTTGAGATTACTTGAGATTATTTCTCTGTGATGCTAAAGAAAGGAAAAGTTGAGATACAACATTGGTCTCAGGTTCCTTCCAACTCTAAGATTTTATGTAATATTTATAACAGTGAACATCTTTAACCTTCATACAGGTATTGACATTGTTTCTGTAGCAATAGTTTTACTTTAGGTGGAGCTAAGGAAATTCATAGAGATACTCTAAAAATTGTCTATAGTCACTTGCTTAGGACAATATGAATAACCCCTTTATGGCTATAAAAATAAAAATATTCTAAAGCTATGATTATAAAAGCTCAAAAGGAGGAGTGGTTAATTTCTCCCTGGGCATTCATTCAGCAATATGAAATAGTCTAGTGACTAACCATATGATTAAGCATTCCTATGCCTTTGCCATGACGTAAGCACCAGCCCAAAAGTTCCTTGGGCTGGCACTCAAGTACTTCAGCAAGAGAGCATGCAGTAAAAGGGAAGGAAAAAATGAGAGCTGGTCAGGCTATTAGAGTAGGAAGATAGCAAAAATGTTATGAACTTGAGGGTGGCAGGGAGGAGGCTGAGTGGGAATTTAAAATAGGAAATGTGACATCTCAGATCATGGTAGGAAAAAGAAGAAAGGTTGAGGACAACTGCTTTCCTTCTTATAGGAATAGAATTATGCATATAGAGATAGAAATAGAAATAGATGGAGATCAAGTTAGAGACAAAGAGACAGAGAGAAACAAAGAGACAGAGAGAAACAGAGATTCAGTAGCAGAAAGAAGAGAGTGAAGACATCTGCTTTTCTTCTTCATAAGAGTAGAATTGTTATATAGCAATAAAAATAGGAATAGAGATAGAAATAAATATATACATATATAAACATATAGATAAATATATATATGTATGTATGTACATGCATGCATACATATAAGATTACCAATTTAGAGCTAAAAAGCACCCTAAAGGCCATTGAGTTCAACTCCTTATTTTGTGTATGAGGAATCCAGGGCACAGAAAGATTAAGTGAGTTGCTGAAGTGGGACTTGAATCCAGGTCTTTCTGATTCCAAATCCAGCATCCAATTCATATTTATCACTATAGTATACATACAAATACACATCTATTATATATACATATATAAACATATGCATATACATAGTACATATACACAAACATATATATTATAAATATATTCCTATTACATATAAATGTATATGTCTTGATGCTACTACTATAAAACAAGAAAAACAAACAATTATCTTTATCTTCTCTTTTTTCTTCTACTATGATCTGAATCAACACTCCTCCCATTTAAAATTCCAACTCAGTCACTTCCCTGCCACACCCAGGTGAAGGAGATATATATTTTTTATTTTCCTACTTCATCTCTTTTCTTCCTTTCCTTCTACTAAGCACACCCTGTTCAAGTGCTTGAATACCAGGGCAAGAAACTTCTGGGCTGATACTTATTCTTTGTAAAGGGCTCACTAGTGCCTAATCACGAGGCTAGTCATTAGATAATTTTGTAAGGCTGAAGTTTGGGGGTGGGAACAAAGAGCTTATAATTATTCCTTCTGAGTGTTTATTGTTACATTTTTCTGCTTATATTAATACTGTAAATGCTTGTTGACTTCATTTGACTTAATTTAAACATATTGAGTTTGAAAGCCAGGTGATGTCCAGAAGGCAGTTGGTAATCCAAGTGGAGTTAAAGTGAGAGAGGAGAGCAGAATACATATGGAATTTTTTTGCATAAAGATGATAATTGAACCCAAGAGGGCTGTTGAGATCACTAAGAGAATGTAGAGAGAAGAGATTAAATAGATCTTTCTATGATGATAGAAGATGATGGTGATGATGATGATGATGATGATGAAGAGAGAGGGGTAGGAGGTGATCAGAAGACCCTTGACTAGCTCTCTTGCTCTGTAAATGAATTCACAGAAAGGAAAAGTAACACTGAGAATAAGATTTTAGTATTTTAAAAAATTTCAAAGACTTGCTACCCCTTTACAAAGTAAGATGTTCTTCTTGATGGAATTAAAGAATAGCTAGATACTGAGTGGCCATGGATAAGCCACCTGGAGGCTTTTGAACAATAGCACATACTCCAGAATAGGGTTTCTCAATTTCTTTTTGTGTCATGGACTTTGAAAATCTTGTGAAGTCCCTTCTCAGAATAATATTTTGTTGCCCACATTCATAATTGAATGATGTGCTAAATTTCAGTTAGAGGCTAGTAAAAAAATAAAGATGTAATTCTTTTCCTATATAAATTTATGGAGCCCCTTGCAATCTCTCTATGAACATTATGACCTCAGATTAGGAATCCTCTATCTAAAGAATGTAGAATAGAGAAAGTTTCTAACTTCTAATTTTCTAGTACTTTAATGTCTCTCTACTTGTGACCTCAAAGATGGGAAACCAATCGGACTCTCCTGAGCTCTACTCTCCCCCTCTCTTTAAAAGAAACAAATAAACTTTTGAGTATTTCTGATTGGAAATGGTCATGACACCAGAGCTAATAAAAGTGAGGAGTAAGGTGGAAGGTTCATAAGTTCTGTTGACTCTGGAGCTGCTTAAGTTTCCCTGAAACCAGAACCCAGGAATCTAAACCATCATGTACTCCTCTTTCCTGCCATGATCTTAAAGACCATCATGCCTGGCATTTCTAGCTGTGTCCCTTCCTCAACCTTTCTCAGTTCCATTCTGAAGGTGTTACATCTTAAACCTAGCGTGAGGACAGCTTCTCTGGGTTATCCCTACTTCTCACTTCTTAGAGTATCTCCAGACCCTTTCAGGACTTCCTTTAAATTCTCTGAATAACATACCAGTTCCAATGACCTTGTGAGGAAGAGAGACATCTACATCTAGATAAAGGACTGTGGAAACTGAGGATGGATTACAACATAGAATTCTCATTCTTTTTGCTGTCGTTTGCTTGCATTTTATTTTTTCTCATTTTTTCTAGTTTGATTTGATTTTTCTTGTGCAGCAAGATAATTGTATAAACATATATGCATATATTGGATTTAACATACATTTCTACCATGTTTAACATATATTAGATTACTTGACATCTAAGGGAGGAGGTGGAGGAAAGGGTGGGGGAATTGGAACGCAAGATTTTGCAAGAGTTAATGTTGAAAAATCATCCATGCTAATGTTTTGAAAATAAAAGGCTTTAATAAAAAATAAATTCTCTGAATAAAATGGCTATTGCTTTCAGCATTGACTGCTTTGTCTAAATCTTCTGAAAATGAACAAATAATCATTTGTTATGCACTTACAATATGCAAGTACCATGCCAAAGTCCAAAAGTACAAATTAAAAAGCAATATAGTTCTTTCATCTATTAGGGGTAGGGAGGAGCAAGACATATGAGATTTCAGCTATAAGTCATATATAAAGGTCCAATTAGTCCTTAGAACAAATTGACCCCCTTTCCCCCCAAAAAGATGATAATGCACCTTATTTAATGTTCTTTTTTTTTCTAATGATAAACCATTTATAATATTGAATCATTTGACAGTGTCCAAGCCTTGGATATAAAACCAAAGAAAGAAACAAAATAACTTTATTTTCTGGGACTTCAATAGTTGAATTTGTGGAAGAGGTAGAAGGTATTTCCATTCCAACAGCAACACATTCTAACATTAATTAGTAAACAAAAACATAGGAATTCAAATCTTAGATGTCATAGTAATAAGCATTTTTTCATAGCAATCAACCAATACTTATTAAGTACCTGTTATGTACCAGGCATTGTGCTAAGCCCTAAAGATATATTAAAAAGCACAAGACAGTCCCTGTCTTCAATCTAATGTTAGCTTATTTAATGTGATCTAATATTTAGCTAAAATAAAGTCACAAAACTCTGAAGGTACCCCTTCACACTTCTCAGATTGATTAAGATGACAGGATCAATCCAGCAGTGTCTCTACTAGGTCTATATCCTAAAGAGATCATAAAAAAAAGGAAAAAAAAGACCCACATGTGCAAAAATGTTTGCAGCAGTCCTTATTAGAGTGGTAAGGGACTGGAAACTAAGTGGATGACCATCAGTTAGAGAATGGTTGAATAAGTTATAGGATATGTATATAACGGAATATTATTGTTCTATTAGAAATGGTCAGCAGGATGATTATAGAGAGGCCTGGAGAGACTTATATGAACTGATGCAGTGAAGTGAGTAGAACAAAAAGAACATTGTACACAGTAATAACAAGATTATGTGATGATCAACTCTGATGGATGTGCTCTTTTTCAACAATGAGGTGATTCAGACCAGTTCCAATTGTGATGGAAAGAGTCATCTGCATCCAGAGAGAGGACTACAGGGACTGAATATGGATAACAACATAATATTTTCACCTTTTTTGTTGCTGTTGTTTGCTTGGTAGTTTTTTCCCCTCATTTTTTTTCTTTTTTGATCATATTTTTTCTTGTGCAGCATGAAAATATTTAGAAGAATTGCATGTTTAACTATATTGGATTACTTGCTATCTGAAGGAGAGGGAGAGGTGGAGAAGAGAGGGAGAAAAATATGGAACACAAGGTTTTGCAAAGATGCATGTTGAAAACTATCTGCATGTATTTTGAAAAATAAAAAGCTATTATAATAAAATAAATAAAATAATCACAAATTCATAGAATTTAAAAACTGAAAGGGACTTTATTTTTAACCCATAAAATACATTCTAATGCTTTTGGATTAGTATTCTTGACATAAAATTTTAGCTCTATTTACTTTTCCAAGTCCTTGAAATGTCTCAAAATACAAAATAAAATCATAATCAAAATTAATCATAAAATTAACAATGTCAACACATCTCTATAGGAGGGAAGTTGAACTGTCATTAATTTGCTGAAGGATATCCCCTTTAACAGAAGGAAAATATATTCCTCCTACATTTGGGTGCTGTTGCTGGGTTTCCATGGAGCATTATAACACCTAAGAACAAGCCCAGCTGTTTAATCCTAAAAGGAGGCCTGCCTGAAATGTACTACTTTGTACTTGATAGACTATACTTGATAATCTCTTTTCACAGTAGTGTTAATCTTCCTTCCTTCCTTCTTTCCCTGTCTCCCTGTTTGCCTTCCTTCCTCTTTCCTTTCTTTCCTTCCTTCCTTTCTTCCTTCCTTCCTTTCT
>JAJPUD010010496.1:19375-35860 GCA_023553655.1 Myrmecobius fasciatus
TTCCTTCCTTCCTTCCTTCCTTCCTTCCTTCCTTCCTTCCTTCTTTCCTTCCTTCCTTCCTTCCTTCTTTCCTTCCTTCCTTCCTTTCTTTCCTTTTTTCCTTCTTTCCTTCCTTTTTTTTCTTTTTTCTTTCCTTCCTCCTTTCTTCCTTCCTCCTTTCTTTCTTTCCCTCTTTCTTTCTTTCTTTCTTTTTTTCTTTCTTTCTTTCTTTCTTTCTTTCTTTCTTTCTTTCTTTCTTTCTTTCTTTCTTTCTTTCTTGCTTTCTTTCTTTCTTTCTTTCTTTCTTCCTTTCTTTCTTCCTTTCTTCCTTTCTTTCTTCCATTCTTTCTTTCTTTCTTTCTTTCTTTCTTTCTTTCTTTCTTGCTTGCTTGCTTGCTTTCTTTCTTTCTTTCTTTCTTTCTTTCTTTCTTTCTTTCTTTCTTGCTTTCTTTCTTTCTTTCTTTCTTTCTTGCTTTCTTTTGATTCTTATGTCATCTACCCTCACTTGTGTCTCTTCTATCTGTAAAATTGAATTTGAAGTCAATAGGAATCTATTAAATCTTAGCAATTGTAAGTGGCAGGCTGTCCAGTTCTATTCATATGTTCTAAAAGGAGATTACATGAATGATTACAAAGAAACTTTTTAAAAAGTTTATCAAAATTATTTTGGAAATGTTTTACTTATTACTATACAAGTGAACTCAGATGAGTGTTTGATCTTACCTGTCTGGGCACTAAATCCAACAATGCTGAAATTTGTTCACTCCTACCCATCCTGTTCTATTCTTTTCATGTCTTCCTGTGTTTACCAAGAGGAGATCCACTTGACCTTATCAGGGCCTCTTTTGCTATCTCTTAACATTGTGAGGATAACAATGAAACACACTAGAGGTCAAATAATTTTCTCTCATTCTCACGCATATTACCAACCCATTTTTTCACTCATATTTTTCTTTGATCTATCTTTTGCACTATTATTTTTGTTCAGTTGTATTCAATTCTTTGTGACCCCATGGGCTATAGCACATCAGTACTATACGTGATTTTCTTGGCAAAATTACTGGAATGGTTTGCCATTTCCTTCTTCAGTGGATTAAGGTAAACAGAAGTGTCTTGCTCAGGATCACATAGCCAGAAAGTGTCTGAGATCACATTTGAACTCAGGCCCAGCGCTCTATCTTCTGACTTAGTTGCCTCATCTTTTGCATAGCTTCTCTTTAATAATCCATTGTAATGTTGAAACCTGATCAACTCTACCATACTTCCTTCCATTGCCCTCTGGGTGATTTTCAGTTTCAGTTCTTCAGAGACTGTAATATTCCATGACAGGTACCCATATAACTGTACTTTTTATGAAATGAGCTTAGACAATTAATTATAAAGACACTTCAAAAACCATGATTTTAAAAAATAAGCTCTTTTTTTAAAGTAATTAAAAACTTAGACCTATGTTTTGAGGGAAAGCAACATTAAAAGGAACTCAGTAGTTTCCCAAAGGCAATCCAGCCTTTTCACTTTCATATACTCTCCATATATAGCCTGTGTATTTTACATTTTTGGTTTTAGGAATGTAACTAAAATTAAAGGTGTTTTGAAAAAGCCCAAAAGACAACAGATGCCTAAGAGAGGGAGGGAAGTCTATTTTAAAAACTAACAAGCTACAAAAATCAGCCCCATTGGTCAACTTTCTTTAGCAAAGGAGAAAATAGCAACACCCATGAGTATCACTTTTAAATAAGGAAAAAAGCAATGAAGACTTTCAAAGAATCTCTGATATATTTAATGTTATTTTTCCAAATAACATGGGAGATTTCCACTCTTGAAGTGCTTATTATTTTCACAATATAACAGGAAACAAATTAAAAGCACAATGTTTAAGAGGCATCAGGGGCAAAGCCACATATCAATTTCATTTATTTTTCTGCAAGTAATTGTAGGAATTCAGAGACAATTCATTGTAAATATTTTTTTTCTCACATCATATTATCCCTTTGCACTGATAAAATATTCAGAATGCAAATCTGGTAACCCACTGTGTACCTATCATTCTCTTCTACCCACTCCCTAATCCACTTTTGTTGATCAGCAAATATTCATTGTTCTTCTTGTTTGTCATTACTTATTCATCAACCCATTTATTAATAATACATAGTCATAATTTACAAATATCAAAGTTAACTTCTAATTCTTCTCCTTTAGATGCCCTTTGGATACTGTCAAGTAAATAAGGAAATATTAACCAAGAACTCAAGAACAAAAAATCTTTATGAAAAGAGGAAATGGAAAAATACCCATATAAGCTGAAGTATATATATTAGAATATCTTGAAACCATATAACCTAGTAAGTCATAATTTTGCTCTATTTATCTTCACGTTTGTTGATCTTAAAAAGGAAAAAAATGAACTTTGCAGACTTCCTAACATTATATTATGTGATTATCTGAATGGGTTGAATCGCAAATAGAGAATTAAATTAAATCTAAGAGTTATTATCTTCATTGTTAGTGTCAAATTTCTTTAATATGTACCATTTAAAAATACAGTTGTCCTAAAAAAAACAAAAGATAAATAAACTAACAAGATAACTAGGGAATCAATACATGAATTGAATATTGGGGAGATTTGTTTGCATGAATTATCAGATTTTTAAAAAGTGACATACAAGGTGTAAAAGGAATTGATACAAATATATAAATTCAAGAAACCGTCATCTAATAAATAAATGGGCAACAAATATAAATAAAAAGGACAATTATAAAGTATCAACAACCATATAACATTGATTCTATTTATTAACAGTAAGAGGAATAAATAATAAAACAAGTCTAAAGTTTTTACCTCATATTTATTAAATTAAAAAAATGACAAAAGATAGAAATAGTCAATGTGGAAATGCAGGCCCACCAATGTACCATTGAAATAATTCTGAATTGGTCCAACCATTATCTAAATCATTTTGGAAATATGAGAGAAAAGTCATTACACTCTTTACATCATTTTTTTTCCTGAGGCAATTGGGGTTAAGTGACTTGCCCAGGGTCACACAGCTAGGGAATGTTAAGCATCTGAGACCAGATTTGAACTCAGGTCCTCCTGACTTCAGGACTGGTGCTCTATCCACTGAGCCACCTAGCTGCCCCCTCTTTATATCATTTTACCCAGCAATCCCATGACTAGGTATATATTCTAAAGAGGTCAAATATGAAGGGGAAAGTCCCATGGTCACCAAAATATTAATATCTGCACTTTTGTGGTAGCAAAAAAAAATTCTCCAAACAAAATGGGCATAACAATCAAGGAAGAACTGAACAAATTGTACATGAATACAATGGAAAGCATTTCTCCTTAAGAAATGGTAGATGTGAAGCATTTAGAAAATATGGGAGGACTTCTAGAAGCTAATTCAGAATGAAGTAAATGTGGGCAAAAAAAAAATCCAAGATATATCAATAACATAAATAGATGCATATAGTGAAAATCAGCTAAGTCTGAATAATTAAAATAATATTCTTGATCTACCTAAACTATTTATTAAAAAAGAGGATTAAATGGGGGAGAGAAGGGAGGGATATGAAGAAATCACTGATGAAAAAACCAAAGATATCAATAAAACCTTTTTAAAAACTAAAACCCAAAGTAAAAAAGTGAGATGGTTATTCAAGCTGATATAGTAATTTGGAGTAGTTTATACAGTAGCTCCTGCTAAAAAGGAAAAAAAAATATGCTATTTTTTTGGTACTATGTTTTAAAATACATTGGTATTAGAAATGTCAGTCATTATAGATTTCATCACATTTAAATGTACTTCCTTAATGTATGAGGTATTCTTCAGATAGAACTTAGTCTCTTCTACAGTTTCCTTAGGCCACAAAAGGAGTAATTCCCAAATACCATCCTGTTATAGCTCTTTGGGGGCTTAGGGGTTTTCACAAAACAGTTAGATTGGCTAGTAAGGCTAAAAGCAATAGACATTTATTAAAGGCTCATTTTACTTCCCAGAAGAGAAGGCATTAGGCATAACTGGAAACACCCAGGGGCCTGACTAGGAAGAAACATGGGCAAAGGAAGAGGGGTTCAAGGCAATGGATAAAGATATCCAAGTGTCTGGTGCTGTGTGTGGGAGTGGGTGGGCTGGGGAAAGTTCTCACATGGGGGTGTGATGATCTTTAGGGTACAGCAGAAGAAATAAGGGAATCAGTGATAGTCCTCTGAGAGGATACCACATAGATTAGTCAAACTGAGGTAATGTCAAATATTAGTGTCTGCTTCAAAACTGTAGTGGGATGTTTTGGCAATACATTACTTCCATGCCAGTCATCTCAGTGATTCAGAGCTTGGGGATACAAAACAATAGTGAAATATTTCCTTCTTTCAAAGATTCTGTATTTTCCCAGGAGAGACAATATAAAATATATGTGTGTATAAAATAGATACAAGATGAAAGTGGACATTAGCAACTGGGAACATGAGGAAATGCTTTCTATTGAAGATGGTATTTGAGCTGATTCATGAAGGCAACTCTGCACTAGAAGCATAAGGGATAGACAATCAGAGCAAAGACAGAGACAAAGATTAAAATACCATGTTTGGGGAACAATAAGAAATCCAGTTTAACTAGAATCAATAAACTATAAGGGAATGTGAGGGATTATACATATGCGTGTATTATATATAAATACATATACACACATATGTACATCTATACATATATTTATGAGTGTGCGTGTGTGTGTGTGTGTGTGGACTAATCCCATGAGTTTTATGTGCAATGACATATTATAGCCTTTGGGTAATTCTTATCTACAAAGAGAATGAACAAAAATTTCATACCTAATTACCAATTTCCAAATATATTATGAGGCAGAGATTAAAGAATAACTGGCCACTCCACTCTTACTGTCTCCCAACAGATCAGTTTATTATAAATATTTTAAATTTTATTGCTACTTCAGTCACATCATAACTGCTAACAGTGAGTGTCTTCCCAAGCCAATGTCCTGGGTCCTCTTCTCCCTTTAAACTCTGTCATTTGTTAATCTCATCAGCTATTATTGATTCAATTTTTCTCTCTATGAAAATGATTCTCAGATCTATACATTTAAATTTAGTTTCTCTACTGAGCTCCACTCATATTGCCATTTGGCCATCTTGAAGTAGATCACATCTAAGGTTCAATATTTAGGCACCTAGACTTAATTTTTTTCCAAATACAACTCATCTCTCCTTCCAATTCCTCTATTTTTCTAATTATTATTTTTTTTTTACTACTATTGAGACTACAACCATCCTCCTAGACATCTAGATTTACAACCTCAATAACATCCTCAATTCCTGACTCTCACTTACTCCACGTATCCAATCTGTTGCCAATTCATGTCCTTTCTATCTTCATAAGGTCTCATGTGTCCCTTTATCATTTCTAATCTGGAAAATTGCAAAAGTCTTTTCTTCCTCCTCCTCATTCTCTTTTTCCTTCTCTTTCTTCTCTTCCTCATCTTCCCTTTCCTCCTCTTTCTCTTCCTCCTTCTCCTTCTTTTCTGTATCTCTGTCTCTATTTCTGTCTTTTCTGTGTTTGTGTCTGTGTGTTTATCTACACACCAATATACACATATGTGTATATACATATATAACATATGACATACACATATAACAAGCCTAGTTATTTGCATTTTGTCTCTTCCATTACAGTATGAGCTCCCTGAGAGCAGGGAGCATTTCTTTGTATACCTAATGTTAACACGGTATCTGGCACAGTCAGTACTTAATAAATGCTTTCTGATTGATATATAGAATTATGTATTAATCATCTTTTGCCTTACCTTACGTTGCTTACCTTGCCTTATTTACATTAACTTCTCTTCCCCCTTCCTCATTCTTTTATTTTTGTGCCTCTGCCTATATATTTGTATTCTAACCTGAAATGGATAACCCTAATTATGGTCTTCTTTTAATTTCCATCATACTCAAAGAAAGTCCAATGAATGAGCTAAATGATATTTTGTTTAAAAAAGAAAACAACATTCTCTTTAACAAGGAAGAAAACTAGCTTGTCATTGAAACAGCTTTTACATGTCTGCATATGTTTCTTTTGTTTCAAAATGTAAGCCAAAGTCAGAGACCAGGACTATTTCAATTCTGTTGCATTCCATTTATTATTTATACAGTGCATATTGCTGTAGTCTCAAGTACTTCTAAATGAAATACAACATGTCTCTCTTGGGAGTGGAGGAGGAAATGTGGAAAAGGGAAAATGTCGGCATATTTGAGCATCAAAATAGCAGAGTCTAAGTCTGTGGTTCATAGAATCTAAAGCCAGGAGGGATATTAAAGATTATCAAGTTCACTGATGGATGGATGTTCTGTTAGGTATAGACACCAAGTAGGTTAATAATAAAAAGAAAGATCCAGTACACACCAAAATATTTATAGTGAAGTTTTTGTTGTTGTTGTTGTTGTTGTTGTTTTTAATGTAACAAAGAACTTCAGTTCTGCAAAGCAGATGCTCATCTATTGGGGAATGGCTAATCAAATTATGATCCATGATTGAAATGATTACTACAAAGAATACAGAGAAACATAGAAAAACTTATATGAACTGTTGCAAAGGAAAGTAAAAAAACCAGGAAAACAGCATGCATAAGGACAACAATGTAAGTAGAAACAAGATCAAAGCTTCATGCTATGAAAGCAGGCTTCAAAGATGAATATGAGAATGCATCTCCCTCTTGTCTTTACAGGGGTGGATAACAGTAAGGAACAGTAAAAATAACATTGGATTAAATATATTACTTTTCTGAATTGGTTTTCTCCCCCTCTTTTAAAATCTTTCTTATAAGGGGGTAAGGGAAAGGGAGATATTAGGAAATGAAAGTAATATATAAACCAAAGATATCAATAAAAATCTAAATTTTTCAAAATCAAGGCTGATCACCTCAATTCATACTTATAGAAACTGAGTGTTAAAGAAATTACATGATATGACCATGATTTGAACTTAAGTTCTCTGACTTCAAAGCTAGGGTACTTTTTACTATACTATACTGTTAATCTACCCTCCCTATTTATTATAGATATCAAAAATCAAATCTAAAATTTTGTATTCTGGTCACATAAGTGAAAAAATATGTAAAGTCTCCTTTTATCCTCTATGGTTTATGAAATAAAGACATTTCCATGGGAGAAAGGGAATTCTTTTTTTGAGTACTTCCCTTTAACTTTAGGATCTTCATGAGAACTTAATGCTATTGATTTCCTGCAACAATATAGTTCTTAGAGATGTTCTTTTTTGTTTGCTTGAAATAGTCGTGAACAGCATTTAAATATCTAGAGATTTAATTTTAGACATGTAGCTATTCCTTAGGCCATTCTGATTTCTTAAAAAGTGAGAGTTAGGGAACACTAGAGCCTTTTAGCATCCTATGGAAAACATAAATCCCTATCCCTTTGAGAATTTCACAAATGCAATTATTGGGTGCCTTCTTTGGAACATTCAAGAGTTCGTAATATTTTGCATTGAAGGGGACCTAAGAGATCACAGAATCTAATATCTTAATTTTTCTAGTTGAGGACACCTCCGACCAGAGAGAAGTGAAATACTTTACCCAATCCAAGACAGGTAACAACTAATAGGAAGAATTTCTCAACTCACACTCTGATACAGCTTTAAAAAAAAAAAAGGCATTGAAGCCATCTCTAAGACTTGATTGGCATAGAATGCCAAGAGCTTAGGCTATTAACATTACTTCCTGGTCAACTGAGTATAAAATAACCACATGGAGCTCCACCATCATACTTGGTTGTTAGGCTATATCTCATAGGCAGAAAAGGAACTTTGCTCAGCTGAACATACTCTGCACTTTAATCTTTCAATGAAATCCTTGTTGAATATATTTTCTATTATAAGGTTAAGTAAGTCTCCTTTTTTTTTCTTTTTTCTTTTCTGTTGAATGCCCTAAAGGATCTCTTTCCAATACCAAAAATAAACCTCCAGAGCACTGATTGATCTTAGTCAGGCCTAGCTCAGAACACAGATATCTGATTCCAAACCCAGTGATATGCAAAGTACAGAAATAATCACAATACAAAGCCTAGCTGTGATAGATAGCAATGGAGATATACAAACAAAATGCTTTAGAACAGTAGTTCTTTAAAAATGGTTATTGTACTCTTAGGTGCCTCTGAGTCCTTTCAATGAGTCCTTAAAGTCAAAGCTATTTTCATTTTATTATTAAGACATTTTTTTGTCTATTAATCCTCCTTTCTTTTCCAACTATATGTTTATGTGATGCTGAATTCTCTTATATACTTCACCCAAAGCAATGCATCATAGAAGACTGAATGCAGACACTAATATGAGAATTCAAATGTCTTCTATTAAGCCTAATTTAAAGAGACTTGCAAAAATATATAAAATAATGCTACTTTCATGAATTTTTGTCTTTTGAAGAATGTATTTTTCATAAAATAGATTAATTCTGTCAACATATTTAATTAATAATTTTTAAATGAGTTAAAATACTTTTATAATATATTAGTTTTCATTTTACATATGGAAATCAGCAATAGATACTAACCCACATAAACAAAAGTTTTTCAGAATACACAAAAATTTCACCTCAAGGGGTTCTAAGATTAAAAAGTATGAGAAACATTGTTCTAGAAAATGAGGAGAAAAAAAGAGAATTTTTTAGTCAAGAGGATCCCAAAAATACTTTATGAAGATCTGAGCCTTGAAGAAAGGTGAGATAAGGAGGAAGACCAAAGCAAGGAAGGACAAATGCTCAGAATGCACAGAAAAGGTGGAAAGCAGGACATGTTCTGGTCAGTAGTCCAGTCTGTCTGGAATATACAATCACATGAAGAGGGTTAGAGTCCACTTTGTCTGGAAAGGTAAATTAAAATAAGATTTTAGTGTCTTAGATATGAGACAAAGGAGTTTATATTTTTTCTAATGATCTCCAAACACTCACTTCAGTTAAAAAAAATTAGCATGCACTCCTAACATATGTATATTTACTTTTCTGTCATAAGTATGCATAATTATTCATGTTACAAAACTGACAGAGAAACAGAAATTACAAATAAGATAAAAATGAAATATTTAATCTTAGAGTCAATAGGAAGTCGCTGGAATTTATTAAGCAAAGGAGTGACATTTTCACTATGAAAATCATTATGGCAGCTCCTTGGTGGCTGGATTGGGAAGATAAGGCTGGACTTGAGGCAAAAATATCAATTAAGAAACAATTACAACAATTTAGGTAAAAGTTGATGATGATGAACTGAGAGCCTAGGTGGTTGTATAAGTAAAGAAAAAAGGAACAGAAAAAAAAGGGAGGTGGGGAGGACAGAGGTGAGAGGTTGTGGAAGGAGAAATTACAAAAGTTTAGCAAAGATTGTCAATGTGGGGTGAGCAAGAATGAGGCAAGAGAAGAAGTGAGGTCTGAACTGGGAGTCTGAAAGGATGATGTGTCCTTAACATAAACAGGGAAGTAGAAAAGTAGGAAGGGGTGGGGGTGGGGGTGGGAGTGGGGTGGGAGTGGGTGGTGTATGTGTGGGTGGGTGGGGTGGTCTGTGATGGTTGAGGCAGGTAGTGAGTTCTATTTCAAACATGTCAAATTTGAGATCATTATGGAACAAGTTTGAAAAGTCCAATAAGTAATAGTATGGAACAAGAGTTAAGGAAAGAGATTAAATCTAGAGATTAAGTCATCTGCACAGGCATAAATTTTGTTAAATCTATAGAAGTTAATGAATTGACCAAATAAGAATATACAGAAAGTAGAGAAGAGAGTCCAATATAAAGCTCTAAGGGACACTCCGGTTAGGAGGCATGATACAACAATATAGACTACTGGGCACTACTGTTATTGATGGAAACAGGAAAGGTAGAAAAGGGGTGAAAAATAATGTAATAGCGACTTTGCTTCCCGGTACGATACTACTCACTCTTTCCCACTAAAAAAATATTAAGTACTTCCTATTGCTTACCTACAGTTGGGAGGCCACCTGCAGAATCCATAAGGTATATGGGGGAAGGTGATGTGGGAAAGGGTGGGATTTTGTCTGTCCAGTTGTTGCTGGTGGTATCTGGAGCTTCCTTGAGGGCCTCATACCTGATATATCCACAAAAGGTTAGTGATGGGTAGAGTCTGAATTGGGGGATGCTGTTGTGTTGGAAACAAGGCTAAAATGGCTCTGTACAGGAGAGCAGGCAAAGATGGAAATGCAATCTCTTATTCTCACCTTTTAATTGGTTGATCATCAAATCAAGTCAACAAACAGGTATTAAGCATGGACTATGTGCCAGGTATGATATGCCAAATGCAAAGAAAGCTCCCTACCCACCATCAAATAAATAAATAAAATAAAGAAGGCTGTTCTCAAAGATTTCACAGTTGAATAGAGGAGACAACATGAAAACAACTATATACAAACAAAGGTATTTCAAAGAATGAATTAAAGATATTCATAAAAAGACTAAAGGGTTCTGGCAAAATCTTTGTGGGTAAGAATAGTAGGGAGAGAATTGCAGAATTGCAGAACTCTATGGAAATTTGAGATTTTTACTGATTGACTGGTCTATATTCCATCACAATATTCAAATGTGAATACATACTTAAAAAAACCCCAAAAAAAACAAAAAAAAAGAAAACAATGATTTCATTGGTGTCAGGATTTTTCATTGAGGAATCTCTCTTTACCAATGCATATTGGCTCTACAATTTATTTAAAAGTTACCTGGAAAAGACCTGGAAATTGAAGGGATATATGTCAATTGGAGAATGACTAAACAGGTTGTGATATATTATGGTGATGGAGTATTATTGCGCTGTAAGAAATGATTGGTAGAATTGCTTCAGAAAAATTTGGGTCTTTTCAAATGAACTGATGCAAAGTTAAGTAAGCAGAGAACATTGTACACAGTAACAGCAGTAGTAAAACAATAATCAGCTGTGAAAGACTTAACTACTCTGAGCAAGATAATGATCTAAGATAATTCCAAAGAACTCTTGATAAGCAATAAGATCCCAACTCCAGAGAGAGAGAACCAACTGATGAATTCTGAGTACCCATTGGACTCTGCTTTTTTTTTTTTTAACTTTCTTTTCTTGGTTTTGTGTATGTGTGTGTGTGTGTGCATGTTCTTTTATAACATGATTAATATGGAAATGTGTTTTGCATGACTTCACATATATGGAGGGAAGGCTGGTGAATATCTTTTGTTTGCAGATGATTGTACATTTAATTCAATCTCTAAGGCTGAGAGGCAACAGGATAAGGGTTGATTTTCTGCTATTTGTGCTAATTTTGGTCTAACAATCAACACCAAGCAAACAGAAGTTACCCATCAGCCAGCACCACAGAACAATATAGTTACAGAAAAAAAGAAATTATGAATAAATAAATAAATAAAATTTACCTTGGTAGTTTACTTTCTAAGGATGTATACATA
Organism: Myrmecobius fasciatus; assembly: GCA_023553655.1. NCBI lineage: Eukaryota > Metazoa > Chordata > Mammalia > Dasyuromorphia > Myrmecobiidae > Myrmecobius > Myrmecobius fasciatus. The sequence goes on from JAJPUD010010496.1 coordinate 30,811, forward strand.
GATGATGAGATAAATGAGTACATTGTCAGAGTCAGCTCAGTTTCTGGGAGGCTTTGAAGGAAAAAGTGGGAGAGAAGAGGTATTAGATTGACTACCAAACTATGGAGCTATGGACCTCATTGTTGTTTGCCTATGAAACCTGGACAGTGTACCAGTATATTGAATCACTTCCATTTGAATTGTCTCAGGAAGATTTTGAAGATCACCTGGCAAGATAAGGTACTAGATACTGTGGTCCTTTCTCAAACTAAACTGCCAAACATTCAAACTACTGCAGCAAGCACAACTCTGCTGGGGTGGCCAAATTGTTTGAATGCCAAATGTACATTTGCCTAAAAGACTTTTTCACAGAGAAATCACAAAAGATAAGTGCTCACCTGGAGATCAGAAGTAGCAATACAAGGACACTCTCAAAGTCTCTGAAGAATTTTGTAATTGGGAGGTATGGGATACACTGGCACAGTACCATCCACCATATGTGTGCCTACATCAAAGAAAGTGTTGTGCTCTATGAGCAAAGCAGAATTGCAATTCAAAAGAAACATGAGATAGGAAAATATAGAGACATCTCCACCCCAAATATAGATTACTTGTAACCTGCAGGAGAGCTTTCTGAGTTCATAATGGTCTGATCTGCCACAGTCAGTATCCTGACCCTAACATAGTCCTCTTCAAGAAAAAAGGACAACAAACTTGCCATTTCAAGGAGTGGCAGAAAGAATAGAAGGGAGGGGAGATTTTGGAACTCAACATTTTAAAAAATTAATATTTACATTTTTAAAAATAATTGAGAAATATTTAATGAAATAAATGAAATATGATTTATGAAAATTATTGCCAGGGGCTTTGAGAGATTAAATAATGACCTGTCTTGGGTCGCAAAGCTTTCTATATTAGATGCAGGACCCAATTACAAAGCAACTTCATTCCTTAGCTCCTGCAGTTGGGTTGGGTTAAGTCAGCAAATTTTTGAATTGAGTAGGAGTAGAATTAGAAGGCAAAAAGGAAAGAAGAGAGAGGAATGTGGGGGAGACTTAGGAAATGAAGGGCCAGGGGCTGACAAGGCTCTTAGTCAACGTTAAATAATAATGAAGTAACCAACAATTGGCTACAGAAAAGATCAAAGATAAGCAGGCCAACAGCATGCTATATTTCTGCCCACAGCTGGGTACCAGAGTTTTACGTGTCTCTTATGATGCTGTTGACAGCTTTACTATGTTGGTAGCACAAGACCATAATGAATAAAAAGCAAACATTTTTGCTATATAGAAATGAATAAATGGTGGAGGAAGAACAACAACAAAAAAAAAAAAAGAAAGAAAGAAATTTTATTTCCAAAAGTCCTAAATGGATGCTATATAACTGAAGAGGCCAGTACAAGTAAATCACAATGAAATATATAAATGATAAGAGGGTTAGTTCCACGATGAGACAAAACCTTGCAATGTTTCCAATAATTCTCAGCAAGGGATTTTTGAAATAAGTATACTGTATATAGAGAGTCTGTTCTGCATTTGGCAATGAAAATGCCTTTGAAGGTGAAATTTCAATCAGACTGTGGTGTTCAAAGTATGAGGCACTATAGGGAGATGCTGGGAAGTAATAGATGTCAGAATCATAACTAAATAAGGCTTTGCCTTGGGGACTAGAATTTAGAGGGTCCTAAAAACCCTTATAGTCCTTTAGCAAAAGAGAAACAATAAAGCTTAATGGCAGTTTTTTCTTCACTGCAGCCAGGTACTCTGACCTCATCACTATTATCTTCAATACTGTCCTGAAGTCTTCATCAGATAAAAATGGAAAAAAAGGAAAAAAGGGATAGAGAAAGAAAGAAAAAAAGAAAGAGAAAGAAAGAAAAAAGGAAGAAAGAAAGAAAGAAAAAAGGAAGAAAGGAAGAAAGAAAAGAAGGAAGGAAGGAAGAAAAGAAGGAAGGAAGAAGAGAAAAGGAAAAAAGGAAAAGTGGGAGGGAGAAGGAAAGGGGGAAAGGAAGGAAGGAAGAAGGGAAGGAGGAAGAAGCAAAGGAAGGAGAGAAGGAAGGTTGGAAGAAAGAAAAGAGGGAGGGAAGGAAAGAAGCAAGAAAGGAAGGAAAGAAAGAAGAAAGGAAGGAAGAAAAAAGGATGAAAGGAAGGAAAAAAGGAGAGAAAGAAAGGGTGGAGGAAAGGAAAGAAGGAGGAAGGGAAGGAAGAAAGAAAAGAAGGAAGGAAGGAGGGAAGGAAGAAAGGAAAGAAGGAAGGAAGGAAGGAAAGAAGGAAGGAAGGAAGGGATAGAGGGAGTGAGGAAGAAAGGAAGGAAGAGGACAAAGTGCTGAAATCTGCCATTGTACTATTAGCTTTAGGGTGCATAGAAATTTGTGAGATATCTTAGGATATTATAATCTTGCCAAGGATGTGTCACTAGTCCCAGGGGAGTATAGTAGATAGGAGAAGAAGTCTCCTGTTCTTTCTTAACATTTACTCCTCTCCTTGTGTGCCACAAACTCAAACAACAGGTTTCTCCCTTTTCATCCAGATGATGGGCTGGTCCTAGGAAGGGGCTGGCCCTTTTCCCAAAATCTAAGATATTGGGAGTATTCACAATAGTATTGCCAAAATGACTTAAGTTCATTAACTTCCCTCCTTGTTAACATCAATTTTCCATTCAAAGGTTTTTCCCTCCATCCCAAGGCAAATGAACCATTCACACCCTATAATAATTTTCTCATCTTATATTCATAGAGAGAGAATGGCAAAGGAAGGCATGGATTCTGCTTGGATCCTCATCCTATAACAATTCTCTCAAGCTTAAAATATTAAACTGAGGCTACCACATGTCTCAAGCTTATTTAGTGCTATCCCAGATGCAAAAAATCCTAATTATCTGTTAGATCTAGATTTGACCCTGAGGAACTTAAATTTTAATGGTCACAGACTTTATAAGACATCCATAAGTCTATAACATCCTGCCTCAAACTATAAAAAGACTGAGAAGAATGGCAAACATAACATTTGGGATTCATAGGACAACAGATTTAGGGCAGGAAAAACAAGCTTAGAGGTCTAGTCCAATTTCTTCATTTGACAAGGAAACTAGATTCCAGAAAGAAGTGACCTACCCAAGAACACATGAGTAGAAAGTAGCAGACTTGTGATTTTAACCTAAGTCCTTTAAGTATAAATAATTGAACATTTTAAAAACCACACTTACTAAAATACATACATACATATAATTATTTCATTTCATCCTTTTGGTAAAGAAATTCTAAGTAATGCTTTACTTGAATGAGACAATAAGATAACAAATTTTAATTTATGTTCTCAGAATGGATAGTGAAATATTTTAATAATTAACACATAATGAGATCATCTTCAGTGTTTTCAGTATGGCACTGACAGAAAATTGCATCGTTTACATATTCATTCCAAATTTTGCCACCTTCTATTCCCCATTCCACACTGTAATCCACTAATCACATTTTTGAACTTGTCTCCCATCCTCAGACCTGATGGAAATTGTCAGGGAACACTAATAGTTTGAAAATAAAAGGGAATAGAAGCAGTGTCATCCAGAAGGAAGAATTAATTCCAAATGTTGTTGAAGTGATAGGGACTTTAATCAGCACTGGGGTAAACTTTGTAATTGCGATTTGCAGAACAAGGTCAATAATGAGAATGAACAATTCAGGGTCAGGGGGAATAGTGTGACACCATGTCATCATGAAGTGGCAAAAAAGCATTTTAAGGTGTCAGATTTTTTTTTATGTAAAATGTACCCCTCTCTGCAGAGGCATCATCAAGGAGCTGACACTTCACCAACAGCTCAGCAGCCTTCATTGTAGATAATTCATTTCTGCTCAAAGATTTCCTGCCCTGTGCCTGGTGTCAACATCAAAGTGATTTTTTGTCTCCACAGGCATGGCTGAAATGTCAGCGATGTGATGCTAGTTCACAGAGAGGGTCTTGATGACAACTGGGAAAGTCTACCACTGTTTCCCAGTCAAGATACAAAACATGCACAACTTTTATCTCCTTTTAAAGTAGATCTGGGACAAAGAATCACCACCAGGCTGCTGGTATTCACAAAGCATTGGACACTTTCAGAACATGTCTAAAAAAACAAATAACTGCTTGGGAGATGTTTTGAAAAACAACACATTCCCTAATAGATAAAGGGTCAAAGGACGTGAACATGCTGTTGCAAAGGATGTAATGCAAGTGATCAACAACCTCATGAAGAAATGCTCTAAGAAATAGCAAGAAAGATACAAATGAAAACAATTCTGAGGTTCTACTTCAAGCCAATTAGATGGGCAAAAATGATCAAAAAGGAAAAATAACTAGTGTTGGGAGACAGAAACACTAATATAACTTGTTGATGGAACTGAGAACTGGTCCTAGTCATTCTGGAAATAATTTTGGAACCATATTCTCAAAGTCACTAAACTACACCTACTCTTTGACCCAGCAATATTATTACTAGGTTTCTGTTACAAAGAGATCAAAAGAAAAGGATCCACATGTACCTGAAAAAAGGAAGAGACAAGGAATAGACATTGAGGGTCAGCATTCAGAGCATGTGCAAAGGGTTCTGCCTAGTAGAGATCCAGGAGAAGCTTGGTGAGCCTGCTTCAAGAATGATGCTTTATGATGGCCTTTTCCTTTCTCAGTTTCAGAGCATGTACAAAAATCTTCTAGCTGGTTCTAGTCTGCTTAATGGATGGTGATGAAAAGCTTTTCTATTTGACTGCTATTGGAATCCAGTATCATTCAAAAAGCTTGAAAAAACAAAAGCTCTTTTTTGGTAACTTTCAAATGAGGAGAAAAAAAATGGTTATTGGGGGCTTTTGGATGGAGAAGGAGACTCAGACCTTTTTTCTCTCCCAGTGGCCATGTGTACATGAGCACAAAATGCTGTGGTGTTTGTGTTTGACATTAGATCAATCTGACAATCAATATATACTATATATCACATATATAGTATATGTAATATATAATATTTTATATACATAATATACAATATTATATGTACACAATATATAATATTACATGTATATAATATTATATGTACACAATAT